>RJWH01000002.1:1046822-1160670 GCA_004363575.1 Solenodon paradoxus
GGGGGGGGGGGGGGGGGGGGGGGGGGGGCGGTGGTGTGAAACTGTGGGAGGAACCAGCCCTCCCAAGAATCACAAAAGCAGTGGCAAGCCCACCCATCAGGATCTGGACAAAGAGCTGGGGGAAGAGGGTCTAGGCGCAGGACAGAAAAGGCATCAGTACCCCAGTTGTTTGAACAGGAGGCCCAGCAAGAAAATTATGCTGGGTGCTGCCATAACCGGAAGGCAGCAAGGGGAATCAAAATATTGCCCTAGAGCCGCAGGACGCACCCACAGAAATGCCATGCTTAAGTTAAAAGAGAAAAGAGAATCTCCCAGAGGAGGAAACCATCAATGCTACCCACTAGCACCTCCTTGTGGGTGTAGATGAAACTGCAGCCTTATTGTCAATTGTGTGTCAACAGCAAAGTGATCATTGTGGTTGGAGCTGGGAAGCTGTGGAGAGACTCTGCATACCCCACACAAACTCCAACCCGAGACTGAACTGTCAGGCAGCAACATAGGGCCGACATAAGAACTTCAACAAATCCAACCAGGGGTGACACCACAAAGCTCAAGAAATCCCAGTGTCCAAACCAAGATCCAGGCTTACTCAGCTCAAGTCGATACGTTCCACAAAGTCATCACTGCAGGAAAACCTAATCCATAGAAACAAACAAAATGCCAAGCAGAACGAAGATACAGAGAAATATATGTAAAATAATGGAGCCAATAAAAAAACCCAGGGGAAAATCTAAATACAACAGACACCTGCAAACTCCCTGAGAATGAGTTTAGGGTAACAGCGATAAACATCTTCCTGGATATCAGGCACACAGAGGGAGAAAAAGAGTACAACAAAAAAGAGAAGAAATGAAGCAATTCAAAACAGAAATAAAAAACACAATAGCTGACCTAAAGAATAAAGGAACTCAAAAGTAAGATGGATGAACCCTCTTATAGAATTGGTGAGTTGGAAGATGGGGTAGAGGAATGCACTCGGGCAGACCAGCTAAGAGATAAAAGAATGCAAAGAAAAGAAGACAGCATCCGAGACCTATGGGATAACATCAAAAGAAACAACATTCCCAGATGGAGAAGAGAGGGAAAAGGGGGCAGAAAATGCAGTTGAAGAAATAGTAGCTGAGAACTTCCCTAACCTAAAAGAATGAAACGAGTCTCCAGACCCAGGAAGCTAAGAGTCCCTAACAAAAGAAACAAACTCAAGCAGCTCTACACCTAAACATACTATCATTAAAATGTCAAAAATGCAAGATAAAGAAAATATCTTAAAAGCATCCAGAGAAAAACAAGTCACATACAAAAGAGTCCCCATAAGATTGTTAGCGGATTTCTTAAATGAAACTCTACAGGCCAGAAGGGCAAGCATGATATATTCAAAAGACTGAAAGAAAAGAATTTTCAACCCAGGATACGCTACCCTGCGAGATTATCATTCAGAACTCAGGGAATGATGAAAAGCTTTTTCAATAAGCAAAATGAACAAAATGACACTAAACAAAACTGTTATTTAAGGACCTGCTGTAGTTAGAACAAATTTCCTAGCTGACACAGGTCTGTTTGTGTTTCCACCAGGCAAAGTTGAAGACTTCATAAAACAGAGGGAATAAAACAGAGTACTCAGAAAGGTATTACCTCTATAACGGGAAAAAATATTATCACAAGACTAAAGAATACTTTAGCTCTGCCTTCCAAAAAGCTCAAAGGAAAGTCTTACAGAGTCACACTGTTCCACAGGAACATAACTGTCTCAGGACAAAACTGAAAGGCATTTAAGGGATTTACTTACCAAGGTAAAAATCACAATGCCTAGCATCCAATTAAAGATTATGAGACAAGGAAGAAAAAAATCTAACCCACTGTGAGAAAGGAGAAAAAAAGAAACCCAGAAATAACACAGATGATAGAACAAAGGAATTACATGTAAAGGAGAAACATGGAATATAGGGGGAAAGGCCCAAATCAAGTTTCTAGATGTTAAGAAAACAGTGTTTGAGGTGAAAGATACAGCATGTAAAATTAAAAGCAAGTTACACAAAACAAATGAACAATGAACTTGAAAACAAAGCAAAAGAACTAAATAAATGGAAAACAGAGAAGACAGAGAAAATTAAGTAAGAGCCATAACAGCTGCATGGAAAAGTCCAAATTTGATGAAAATCACAAACTTACAAACTGAAACAACACAATAAACTTGAAGCATAAAACATATGAACAAATTATAGCATGGCACATCAAAAACACTAAGTCAGCAGCTGGAGCACAAACCATGTAAAGGCCAGCAATTACGCTCACAACCCAGGCTGAGGAGATGAGGAAACCAAAATGAAGAAATAAATCAATAAAAATGCTTCTTCCTCCTCTCTTTTCCTGCCTGCCTGTACCTCTTTTTTCCTCTTTAAAACAAAACAAAAAACAAATTGCTTAACCACTAGCGAGCAAGCTAGAAGGTACCATGATGATTTCACTCATGTGGTATATAGAGAAACCAAATAAACAAATGAATTAAATAAAACAGAAATAAAATTTTAGACTACTGTTCAGAACAAATTAGTGATTACCAGATGGGAAGAAAAAAGGCAAAGTAGGTCAAAATAGGATAGCAGGGGTCAATTAATTTTACCCTTTATAATGTGAAAGATACACAGTATCTAGTGGTAACTTGAAGTATACACAGATGTTAATTTATGATAATGCACACCTAAAACACATATAATGCTGCAATTCAATGTTATTTCAAAAAAAGTTACTTAAAACCACCAGGTAAAAAAAATCTTAAAAACATTTAAGAAAGACCCATAACGCAGGCTGAAAACAATGCAAGCCAGAAGACAATGGAGCAAATCTTTACAACATGAAAGGAATAGTCAACCCCGAAATTCCATATTTAAGAAAACATCTAATAAAAAACAAAGCCAAAAAGGACTTTTTTAAATATAGAAAAGTTGAAAGAATTTATGAACAGCATACCTGCACTACAAAACCTGTATGTGGGCACTTCAGTATTTTTCCATTCTCCTATAATCATACACAAACATACAAGCACATTATGGTCTTTTGGGGTCAACAGCTGTGACATCCTTTTCTGACAAATTTTTCATGAATACACACACTCATGATGAATGTACTACATAAATTACTCAGTCAATTTTTTATAATAGACATTTACTTTGTTTCTCTACTATACCATTAGAAACATTCTTCTAGTTATACCTCTATGCTCAAGTGGCTAAGATGTTGACCATGTAAAGTTCAAAGACCTGGGGTCAGGATCTGCGGGTCAGTAGTTTAAAAAAAATAAATAAAACCCAGCATGCTCTGGTAGCCAAATCCGCAAGGTGTAGTCCACATGTATCCCAAGGACCCAGGTTCATGACCCAGGGCCAGGGGAAACAACTGAGGAACAACTAAATTAAAATATAAATGCTGCTTCTTCTGCTTCCTGGCCGCCTGCCTGCGCATTCACCTTCATTCCTACCTTACACCTTTCCTTTAAAACAAAAAAATCCTTCTAAATATAACCTTATAAGAGTCGCTTTGTAAAGACAGATTTTGCAAGAACATTTTCCAAAACCACTGTAACTTAGACTTCCACTGATAATATTAAATAATACTGTTATACATCACTAAGTATTTTCATTTACATTGTCTTGACAACTAGTGATTTTGCAGGTCTTCTCATGAATTTTTATGTCCTCCTGGAGTTGCTCTTTTTATTAACTGCTTCTTTAAAGCTTTTGCCCTTTTTATTGTTGGGTGGGTCACCTTTTCTTGTAAAACTAAACTCTTCTTCTATGTAGGAAATGTTTTTTTCTAATTTAATATTTGTTTATAATTTAATTTTGTTAAAATGCACATAACATCACCTTAACACCCAAACACCTCAGTGCTCAGTTCAGAAACATAAGACTATCCATATTTATTGCGCAACCAAGCTCCAAAACCCTTTACATCCTGCAAAATTACAACTCTACACCTACTAAACAGCAACTCTTCTCTGCTCTCCTCCCGCCAGCCTTAGCAACTACCATTATAATTTGTCTCTACGAATTTGACTTTTGAGTGGAATTATACAGATTTCTTTTTGTGACTGATTCATTTTATTTAGCATTATGTCCAAGCATATGTCAGAACTTTCTTCCTTTTCCAGGTTGAATTCTATTGTACGTGTACACATTTTGTTTAACCATCCATCTATCATTGGACATGGGTTTTTTTCCACCTTTTGGCAATTTTAAATATTGCTGCAATGAAAGTAACTGTACAAATCTCTCTTCAGGTCTTTCCTTTCAATTATTTTGGGTACATACCTAGAAGTGACAATGCTGGATCATTCTCATTCATATGCACACACACACACCACACACCAGGCATAAAGACTATACTATTTACATTTCCACTTTAGTCGCAAGGGTTCCAATTTCTCTACTGGTATTTTCTGATTTTTTAATAGTAGCCATCCTAATGAGTATATGACTATCTCACTGTGGCTTGGATTTGCATTTCCCTAATGATTAGTCATTTTGAGCAGCTTTTCATATGCTTGTTAGCCATTTACTTACATATTTTCTTTGGAGAAATGTCTATTCATGCCCTTTCTACATTTCATAATTAGGTTTGCTTTTTTTGTTGCTTAGTTTTAAAAGTTCTTTATTCTACGTATTTAACTCCTAACAGTCTAATGATTAGCAAGTATTTTCTACCATCTATATGTTGCCTTTCCACTCCTGTGTTCTTTGATGCACCGTTGTTTTTTTTTAATTCAATCCATTTACTTACTTTTGCTACCTATGCGTTTTGTTACCTGTGCTTATATCCAGAAATCACTGACAAATTCAACGTCACGAAGCCCCTGCTTTCTTCTGAGTTTTAGTTCTTAGTTTGAGTCTTTGATCCATTCGAGCCACTTTTTGTATGTGTTGTAAGACAGGATACAAAACTCAGATTTTTTACATATATCCTTGATAAAAGACTTTTTCCCCATTGAACAATCTTGGCACTCTTACCAAAAAACATGCAACCATATATCTGAAGATAATTTCTAGTCTCTCTATTCTATTCTAGTAGCCTATATGTCTTTATTAAAGCTAATACTATTATTAACATTCTATGGCATCCTTTATCATTAAAGGTTCTGAAAGATTTTAAATCAACACATCTCTGACTTTATAATAATTATTTCTAGTATTAAGGTTTCTTTCATCCTAGTTACTATAAAACTATAGAATAACTTTAAATATGTCATTATAAGGCTTTAATCCATATAGAATTTATCTTAAGACAGGAACCCAATTTCATTTCCTTCCAGATGGGCAGTTGAACCAGCACCACTTATTACTCTACCTACTTCCACTGAACTGTAACTATACATAGCCTTTATGAGATTTGCACTTCATATATTTCTAGGCTCTCACTAATCTCTCCATGACATTATCTTATTAATCTGATTAAAGTCCATATTAAAAAATGTTGATAACTCTAAGACATATCACCCCCTTCACTATTTTTTTATTTTTAAGGAAAGGTGCAGGCAGTAATGAAAGCAAGCAGGCAGCAGGGAGAGGAGGAAGAAGCATTTATTTTTCAGTTATCTTGTTTGCTACCCTCTGCCTCCACCCTGGGCCTCAAACCCAGGTCCTTGGGATGCATGTGGACTACTTCATGCATCCTTATCTGTCAGGCCACAGAGACATGCCTGACTATTCCTTTTTAGGGTTTCCTCTGGAAAATACAGGAACATCACCTTATTTTCTAATATTAATACCAATGATTTAATTTTACTGTTTTAATGTTTTTATTAGAATCACTAAGGAAGTTTTTTGAATACAGAAGTGACCATGAACGTTCATGTTCTTAATTTCATTAATAAATTTTTATTGAGATAATACTGATAAACAACACATTTTGAACATACAGATCACTCTTCATCAAACATATCACACCATACCCACCACCAACATTCTAATAGTCCTCCACCACTATTATTGGATTCTCTATACCCTTAGCTCCCATTGTCTCCCGATTTCCCTCTGGTAACAGCACTGTTGTCATTGTCTAAGGTTTAAATTAATTAGCCTTTGTTTTGTTTTGTCTATTTACTTTGTTTCTTTAAATTCAACATATAAGTAAGATTATCCAGTATTTGTCTTACTCCTGATCTATTTCACTTAGCATGAACCCTTTACTTTACCTCCATCTTGTAGAAAATGGCAAGATTTCATGCTTTTTTAATAAATGAGTAATATTCTATTGTGCATAAATACCACTTTTTTAATCCATTCATCAGTTCATGGGCCTTTAGGTTCTTTTCCTATTTCTTGGCTACTGCAAACTGTGCTTCAATGACCATAGAAGTGCATATATCTTTCAAATCAGTGTTGTCATATCTTTCAGATCAATACTTACCAGCAGACTTGGTAGATGATACAGTAGTTCTATTTTTAACTTTCTGAGGAACTGCCTTGCTATTTTCCAAAGTGGTTGTAGCAATTTACTTTCCCACCAATGGTATACATAGGTTCCCTTATATCCACACCTGTACCAACAGGTGTTCTTTCTACTCTTTGATATAGGCCATTCTCACAAGTGTGAGGCGATATCTCAGTGCAGTTTTGATTTGCATTTCCCTAATTATAAGTGATGGCGAGCATACTTTCACGTGCCTGTTAGCCACCTCTATCTTCTTTGAATAAAAGTTTATTCAGATCTGCCCATTTTTTTGATTGGGTTGTTTGATCTTGTACTGTTGTGCTTTGAGTTCTTTATATATCTTGGTGGTCCTTGTTGTAATGGTTTTGTCATTAGGATACTTGCTATAATTTCCTTCTATTCTTAATTTAAATTTTTTATCTTGATGAACATTATCAAATGTCTTCTCAGCAGCCTACTATAATCCTTGCTTCATTTGTGGTATAATTATACTGACAGATTTGATATGACCCTTGAATTGTTGTAATATATTTCATAGGATTCAAAATGTACTATTAGTCTTTTGCTCCACCCTAGATTCCATTGCCTAACACTGTATTTAGAAATTTTACAGTTCTAGATATAAATAAGACTGACCTTTTTTGGGCAGCATTTTTCTTTTTAAGGAAAGGGGCAGACAGGAATGAAGGTAAGTAGGCAAGAAAACAATGAGAGAGGATGAAGAACTCATTTTATTTTTATTTCCATTTAGTTGTTTACATTGGTTGTTGTCATCTGCCCGCCACCTCCACCAACTCCAGACCTGAAACCAGGGGTATGTGGCCTGCATCCTTCAGTGGCAATTGACTTAACCGCTACTCTACCAGGGCAAATATTTGCCCTGGTAGTATTTTAATCAGTGATAAAAGTATATGCACTTCACAGTATGTATTGAATAGCTTTGTATTTTCTATATCATAAAATGAGCTTTTAAGTTAATTATAAATTCTTTGTAAATTAAATCAAACAGCTGTGAAACCATCTGCCTCTCTACCTCTTTCTTCGATCATCTTTCCCAACCTTTAGTGGAATTGTTCAACTCAAGCTTTTCAGTTCTTGAGTAAATTTTGCTAACGTATAGTTTACTCAAAAATCATCCATTCCCTTTTGATTTTCACTTTTAGTAACACAGCATTTCATGTTAAACATGAAACAATGGTGCAATTCTTACTCAATTTATCAAAGAACAATATTCTCAAGAATATTCACATAAGATCCCATTACTCTCTCCTACATCTGGTGTCCAAGATTTTCCCATTCTTATCCCTACTGTCATACATTTTTATTTCATTTTTTCTTCTAGAAAAAAATTATCAGCTCATTGGTCTTTGCAAAAAAACAGCTGGGGGATTTATCCTTTCCGCTATTTTGTTTTGTTGCTTTCCAATTTCATTAATTAAAATTTTAACTTTAATCTCAGGGTCCTATTTGATTTTATCTTTATTTTCCTAATCTCTAAATGAATACTGAATTCTATTACTTTTATTTACTTAATAAAAGTATATAAACTATACATTTTCTCTAAATATCAATGTTTGCCAAACAAAATTGAAATGTTCCTGTTTTCTGAAGTCCCTTTTATTTTAAAATATTGAAAGTCCATCATTAGAAGAACAGATATAAAATTGGTATATCTGAAAACTACAGAAACTGAATGTACAATTTATCAACACAGAAAGATCTAAAATGACATAATGTTGAATGGAAAAAGGATGCAGAAGGGTATTTACTATAAGATGCCACAGAAGTAGAAATTTTGAACATGCACATAGCACTTTGTGTGTGGATGTACACATCCACTACAAAAAAATAAAACTACTTCTGACGGTTAGATGCTCTGAATGTTTCCTAAGAGCACACAAGTAATGGGAAGTAGGAAAATATTAAAATAAGTTTTCTTTGGCCTATTAATTTTCTGGCACCTTAATAAATTATAAAAATGCATGTAACAAAAGCTAATATACCAAAGCTATTTAGTATTCCCTATAATTAAATACACTATCAAAACAGAAGGCCCACAATATTCTAGTTTTGCTCTGTTAATTGACTAAGGTAACAAAATAATTCTTTTATGCCTACACTTGACAAAGATTTGTCGAGTGTAGGGTATTCAGATATACTGGGTAAGACAATTGAGGCTCTTAGCAACTTTATTTTCTTCTCAAAATATACGCCAAAAGAATGAAGGCAAGCATGCTAACAATTTGTTCAGGGAGAAATTAGACATTAGAAAAGTCAGGCACCATGAAAGCAGGGAAATCAGTAGTTCATATGAAAACGCTATTTGTTTAGTCTACAGAGGTAGACCCCAACAAAAACCTAAGGCTTATCTAGAAGCTGTGGCTCATAGGTTGAAAATCACCACAGAGTACAAGAAAATTCAGGTTTTACAAAGAAATTAAGGCTTTTCATAATCCAAACTCAATCTGTCCTTAATTTTCAATCTTTTAACTTTGCACACTTTTCCCCTCCATCTACACTAATGAATTATTTCAATATTCTCAGCAACATGATCGCAAAAGTACCAACTAAAAGCTCTTCAGGACTAAAATGACTGCACTCATGCTCTATGATACACAGCTTTGGGGGCTCAATTGCCCATCTGTGTGAAAGTAGATTCCAAACTGCTAAGAGATGTGAGGGGGATATATTAGCAGTATAATCTTTTAAGTTTCAGGACTGAAATTTAGACACTGTCATCCTAATAAGAGTAGCTACTCAAATTTTAATACTGGGAAAGCATAGAGATTCATGCTATTAATATTTGCTACACATCAGGGCATAGTTGCTAACCTCATGAAAACCTTTCTATATTAAGAAACTGCCTATATTACTAATGACTAGTCTACTCTAAAAAGCCACATGTGGCTGAAAAAAAGGTGTCAGGAAAATTGGTAACTATTTAATATTATACATAAGAATACTATGAATCCAACTACAAGGAGGTGACAGAACTACTCAATATTTTTAACAGAAATCTGGTTAAAACTACAGAAGGCAAGCTAGAGAAATCTAATTATAACACAATAATAATAAGTTTCAGGCAGCAAAGGTGCAGGCTATGTAAAATATATATGCCCAAGACCAGAGGTTAAAAAAAAGTGTGTGCACATTTGTGTGTGTCTGTGTGTGTGTGTTGGAAGGGGTGTGCGTGTGTTTATGTATATACGTATATAAATATATACAATATACATATATATTTTGTATACTTATAAATAGATGCTTTTTAAGGAAAATATGTTATTTAGAAAATTTAGCTAAAATTAAAATTAAATATAGTAACAGTAGATATATTCTATATTAAGGTTCAAAGAATTCATTGTTAAATGAAGCCAGAGAAGAGTTTAAGTATTTAGATTCTAACTCCTGGAAAAGGCAAGAAACAATAGTGCAATTCTTCCTCAGTTTATCAATAGAACAACACATTTCAGAATAAAAATGTAGCCAGTCTCATTTTATTCAACAAACTAAGTAATTCTATCTGGAATGTGTTTATTTAAGAATACTAAAAGTTATAGAATAAGAACACCTTCCACAGAAAGTCTTAAAATAATTTGGCAGTTAACATACACTGACTATGAAAGTCATGGACCTGAGTTCAAGACCCCAGGGGTCAGGAGGTGGCAAAAAAAAAAAAAAAGAAAGAAAGAAAAATGAATTTGAAAACTCTATCTTATATAAGACAACACTATGCTTAAGCATAAAGTTTTTGAAGCAAGGGTACCTGGGTTCAAATTCAAACTCCACTATATACTAGGTTTGTGACCACTTCTCTGTGCCTCAGTTCCCTCACCTGTTAAACTGAGAAAATTTGAAATATCTATCTCACAGAGTTTGGGGGAAGATTATATACATATTTACAAACATAAAGTGCTTCTGAGTGATGTGGCAAGCATGCAAAAAACAACTTATGAGAAACAACTGAACACTGGATATTTAGATAGCAGAATTAAAAAGCTGGAGGACTTGATAAATGTGTTCCAATTATTAAACTAAGAGGGATCATTTCTTTTCCATGTAACTTGAGAAAAGCTAGAAATAGCAAATCCAATCAAGGGTCAAGATTTTCAGCAATTAAAGCTAGACAATAGAACATTGGGAAGTAGATACACCCCCCATCTCTGTCATACAGAGAGGGTAGATGAACAACCATCAGAGGGGTTTTCAAGGACAGCATTTTGCACTAAAAAAATCAATTCCAATATTCTAAAATTACTGAAAACTATCAATATTTTCAACCTTCACTCTTAACTCCACCACTGCAACTAAATGAAATAGTCTAAGTGTAACTATTTTAAATATTAGGACTTAGAACTATTTTAAATGTAGGGAAGAGAAGAGAAGGGAAGGGAAGGGAGGAGGAAACAAAATGGTGGTAAAGGGCACTAGAATCCTGGTGGTTGCGTGCGGAGTGAAATACACAGTCTAAAACACAAATTCAGTACCCTAAAATGCATATAGCAATGTATTCAAAAACAATTTAATCTCAAAAAAGAACTAAATAAACTGCAAAGATGCAATACTAAAAATGGTTGTTTCCATATTTTATGATAGAAGAAAACTACTACCCAATGAAAGCATGCCAAAGAATCTGCGAATATATCCATGAAAAGTGCAGTAACAACCAGAAAAGTTCATTTTATTCTAAAGCCATAGTAAGTGTTCTTAGAGACTTTCAACCTATGAAATTTGCTGAGTATTTCAAAGAACTGTTTGTTGTCCTGAAAAAAAATATCCTGAGGAACAAACACCTCCAAATTTCATATCGATCTTACAGTCATAAAAGGGCTTACAAATCATTCTTAATTTTCATTCAAACCATACACAGAAAAAGAAATTTAGCAATAATCTTTTAATTTTCCTCTTCCCCAAAACATATATCTCATTGACCCTAAATAATGAGAACCTTTTTATGGATGTTGTTGTTTTGTTTTGTTTAAAGGGAAGGTGCAGAAAGGACGGAAGACAAGTAGGTAGGCAGGAAGAAGAGAAAGAAGAAACATTTTATGTATTTTTTATTTGGTTGATCCTCTTGATTGTTGCCCGCCTCCAACCCTGGTCCTCGGGATGTATGTGGAGTAAGCCCCATGGATTTACCCACTAGGCCACCAGGGTCATTATTAAGTAAGTCTATTTAGCCTATTAAGAGAACTATACAGTCTCCTGATTCTTCTACCTGCAATATGTTTTAGAATCTATTTCTTTTTTTTTTTTTTTTAAATCTCCCTTAAAGGAAAGGTGCAGGAAGGAATGAAGGCAAGCAGAGACAAGTAGGGAGGAAGAAAGAGGAAGAACCACTCTATTTTATTTACTTGTTCATCCTGGCTCACCCCCAAACCGCCACCCTAAGTCCTGAACCCAGGTCCTTGGGATGCATGTGGACTGTGCCCAGTGGACTTTTAAGTCACCAGGGTGTGTCTAGAACCTGCTCTTAACAACTGCCACAATAAACTATCCAAAAGCAAAGCTCCAGTCTGATAACCTTCACTCTAAAAATTCTTTGAAATTGTTTAAATTATCATTTCCTATTACAAAAAGAAAAAGAAAAAAAGAAATCTGCCCAATAGTGGCAAAATATAGTCAATTGTAACCTTATCTGAATTGAAATGACTTGAAAAACACTAGGGAATGAGGGACAGGATAGAAGAGGGAGAACAAGAATGAATGGATATTTTTTTCAATGACTGAATCTTCAGCACATTAAATCTCATTGTCCTCCCAATTCTTCAATGCCCTCCACCCTGAGCTCCTCCTAAAAAAGGTTTGATGTCACACTGCTCCCCCCCAAAAATTAAAATAAATACCATACAATTCTAATAGGGGCTCAAACTAGCTGATAGTAATGTTCACTATTACTTTTGAGTAAGATAATTTCTCCTTCTGAATTTTACAGTTAAAAACTGTAGTAAGTCTCATTTTACAATCATTTCCATATTTTTACCATATTGTCATTTGTTTCAGAACTGTGCTGTGCCATGGAATACAGACTAATTTAACAAAAGCTTAAAAGCAAGTAAGGGATGCTAAGTCGGTGGGGCATGAACTAAGTAAAGCTCATGGAACTGAGGCCAGGTTGAACAATCAAGAAGGAACAAATAAATAAAACTGCTTCTTCCTTTCCCTTCCTTCCTTCCTTCCTGTCTGTCTTCATTCCTGTCTTCTTTAAAAAAAAAAGAAAAAAAATCAAGTATGGGCCAGACACTAAATTTAGCATGATAGCACTTTTCCATCCTACTTTCCCTTTTAAATGACTAGTCATCTACACACTACTTTATCAACTCTTCACCACCCCTCAATTCCTTTATTCTCCTGCAAATTCAAGTCTATGGCCTTTTGTCAACCCCTTCTCACTTACAAGTTACATAACTTCAAAAAACCTCAGTGCCACTTAGATTGCCTCCTCACTTTCTATATTCTCTCAGTTACTAAATTCTGCTGGCTTCTTTTTTCACTAGTTTCAATTCACACTTCTTTAGGTCTCCACCTAAATTGAGGCTTTTAGGTCACATCTGGATTACTTAAGAACGCCTGTTAACAAGCAGTTGATAACAGGCCCCATACTCTCCAGCTCACTTCAATGTAGAACAATAAAAGCTTCCCACCTCAACTAGTTCTGATTCTAAGTTCTCCAGCAGCTCAGGAGTTTGTTCAACCCTAGTTAAGACAATTGGAAGTACCCAAGAAGTACTTTCTAAAACAACCTCAATCAATGAGGACCAGGGAGTAGGTGGGAAAACTCCCTAGCTCCTCTTCATTTGGTAGGACATATCAGAGGCAAGTCTACAGAAATATCCACAAAATCAAGCCCCCAGCACTGGCTTTTATCTCTTCACTGACTCTTTATTCATGCCTTTATTGTGCCTCCTAGCATCTTACTTGTACCCATGTTCTTATGTCAAGGTCTGCTTTCAAGACGGCACTGCAGAATAACAAGGGCCATAAAAGTGATGATGTAAAGACCTAACTTAACCTAAAGCCACCCAAAGGGTCTCCTGGTCTCAATCGTGCCCCAATTACAACTCATTTTACACTCAGTGGATTACAAACCTCTTCTGATCAAGCATCTTCAACAGACTTTCATAGTTAGTCTTCATCTTCTATTACTCATTATTACAAACCTTACATTATTATCAAGCAGACTGTTTTACTAATCTTTTCACAAATGAAATTTATACTTTCCAAGAACTCAATATGTTCATTTAGAAAGTCTTCCAATAATCGATCACCTGTTGAAATCCTTTCAAAGCTCCCTCATCTCAAATACAATCTCTAGCAAGACCCAATCATGGTAATGTCTGCTACAACTAAATTCTTGATTATAAAGCTCATGGGGGCACTTACTGTGGTTGTATTAAAAGATATCCTACTTGACTACAAACTTGACTAAGTTCTGAAGGCAACAACCATATTTCATTTTTTTTTTATTTTTTAAAGGATTTTCCATGGTAGACTCACAAATAATAACTTGGCCTCATAAAGAAACTTTCGAAAGTGACATTTATTTTCGTACATTGTTTCTTAAATATCAGTTCTCTTAATATATATGCAGTATTATACAAAGTCATGCTCCTTATCATAGACAGTTAAACCAACAGGGCTCATCTTGGATTCTTTGGAACTATCCTGTTTATCAAAATGCTCCTGCAATTATATGTAGAAGTTAAAAAAAAAAATGTTTTTTAACAACACTAAAGAAGCTGATACTTATTCTTTTCCTTTTTAGAAATGACTACATTTTCTATCTCTCACCAAAAATCTTTAACCATTTATGCACTTCATTTTCTTACAGAGTTTACAGTCTGTCATATGTTATACTTCACAGTAATCCAATATCTGAATACTAATTTATAGCAAAGGTTACTTTAGCAATATTATTTCATGCTTTAAGGAAATTCTGATCCTTACACAATCCTGAAATGCTTCTGTCACTGGAAAAGGCTTTACTTCTTGGCATTCAAACCAAGAAGACTGACACAAGGATCAAATAAATTTGTATATGTGAAAGGTCACTGAAAATTCTAACAGCAATACACACAAAAAGAATTATCTCTAACTTTGAATTTCAAATATTTAAAATAATCTACTGCCACAATCTAATGTTATTAAATCATACTATTATGCTATTTGTTTATTGTTTAGTTATAAAGCCTTCACAAAGAAAAAAGTTAAAAGTTGGCAATAAACCAGATCAAAACTAAGAAATCTTAAATAGACTATCCTTTCTGCATACAGCAAGAGGTAAAATGTTATTCCCGGAATATTTTGTGTATTTTTTCTTTTTCCATCCTGCCAGAGTAAATGAAACAACATAAAACTCCTGACATAGTTCAACCGTAACACTGACTTTTTCTAAACGTCAGCAAGGTCTTTCAATAAGATTTCTATTTTCCCTTTTATTTACATGAATAGTATAAATCACCTAACAATATATTAGCTTCAAATCAAATAGTCTAGTATTTGATATGATCAGGTCTCTCCAGATGATAAAATTTTCTTAATCAGACACAGAATTAACTAGAACACCCATTTATTTTTTTTGAAAAGGGTTTTTCCTCAAAAGAAAATCATCGGATTACATTTTTAAATCCTATAATTCTATATAGCAAGCGAGAGATGTAGAAATCCTTGTGGTAAAAATCATCCTCAGTTTAGAGCGTATGCTCCTGTCAGGATTTTCCACTCTGGCTCAATTTTCCGGGCCTTCAGAGCGATTATATGAGAACGTAAACCTTAAGAAATGCTTAAATTGAGTACAAAACATTTCGAAGAATCTCATGCAACAGTTCAATTTGCACCTGTAAATATTCAAATGAGTGTTTCGTAGTTGGGAAATACGTAAGGTCTGGCAAACCACACACCATGGAAATTTGACCCAAACAAAAGCTGCAGATAGACCTGTAGGGGTAACCTCTGAAACAGTCTGGATCAAACATGGGTCGGAGAAAAATTCCAGCGACAATGACACCTAGGTTTTCCCGTTCGTAACAATGAATAACGGAGGCTCAGGGTCTGCAGAAATGGGTCAGAGCACCCCAAGTGCGCCGCTAAGCGAAACCAGAAGCCAGGCGCCAGCACGCTGGGGGTTTTCAGCTGTCGCGCCCACCGAAGGGGCTGCCAAGTCTCAAAGAGGAAAGCGAGGAGAGAAGCGGCGCCCCTCTCAAGACTGGCCTACTCTTTGAGCCTCCCACCTCCCAGGCGCGAGACCCCTGCGCGCTCTCCCTCTAACCTATGACTGTCTCGCATCCTCTGCCCGGCGGGGACCCCACCATCGCTGCAACGCGCAGCACCAAGGAACTGAGGCCTTCTTCGTGCTCGCGCCCACCACTAGCCCGAACGTGGGGTGGGGAAAAAAGGCTGCCGCACAGTCACAGCAAACGGCGCGCGGAAGCGAGACCAAAGACCGGCCCCCGGCTGCAGGCAAGACGCCCTTCGGCCCTGCAACCCCTCCCAGCAACGCCGCGCTCACCTCCACGGCCTTCCCCGAGGGCCCCGCCAGCGCGATCAGCGGTGGCCTGCGACCGCACCTCCACAAACTCTTTTCCTCCCCCGGCCTCGGAGAAGAGCGGCGTCGTGTCCAGACAGACAGAAACGATTCCACGGCGCAGTCCGCAGGGTCCCCGCCTCCCGCACCGCCACTTCCCGCAGCAGCCGTCGTTCCTTCCGGTGTGGCCGCCGCCGCCGCAGGCGTCTCGGGCGTCGCGGGAGGGCGGGGAAGGGCGGGGCTATAAGGAAAGCCGATCCCAGCCTTTTGGGCGTGGCGGCAGCGGCCCCACCCAGGTGAGGAGACCCAGGCCCGCCCCACTCCCTGGGACGCGACAAGTAACTTGCGGTGCTGGGACTCTGGGCGTGCTTAGTTTCAAGCTTTGGAGATTTTTTTTTTGTTTTTAAACCTCTTCTCCGTCTTCTGCAGTCACGCTATGACCATTAGCAGTTCTTTTCTCGATGCGTTACATAATTTGCATTAAGGCTGGCTTCTGAAGGGTCTCCGGTTTCCAACCTCATACAAAGAAACATTAAACAATTATAAATATCGACTCAATTCAACACTGTTTTCCTTTCTCTTCTCCCAACTTCTTAGGACCTAGATTCTCTGAAAGTAATTGTTTTTCCTTTTCCACATCTGTAAGGTAGAAATCCATCTTTCCCATTTTCCCTTAGGCCAAAATCAAGGTCAAATCAAATATGTATTGAAACCTTAATATATCTGCTTAGTGTCTAGAGCATTAGAAGAGACATGGCTTCCAATTTATGTAACTTAAAAGTCATTCCATTGATTTGAAAACAACAAAAACAGTTTAATAAGTTATTAAAAATTACCAGTTTCAGTCGATCTAATTACCTCATTTTGGTCTCCAAAATGGGAACAGGTGCCAGTGTTGGGCTTGTGCAAGATGCTCATTTTCCATCAGGAACAAGTAGAAAATATGGGAGCTCCTACTTTCATTTTTTATGGTAAAATGGAAGAAATGAACCTTTGCCAACATTTGATGTAGGGGATGACACCAAGGTCTCAGTTTTCTCCACACATGGTCACCTATCCTGACCTCACTAATCAGGAATGTAAGTTTCACAATTTGGTGCTGGTGGTGCGGTCATTCTTCCCTTTATTTCAGCATATTTCAAAATATGCAATTTGCATGCTACAGGAAGTCAGCAATATACTCAATTTTTGTTAAAAAAAATCAGAATATTTTAAATAGTCATACTCTTCTGCAAAGAGATAAGAGAATGATCATAATAATCATCTGCTCCCTGATGTCTTGTGGCAAAGTAACTGTCTGACTTAAGAGAAGTTTTATAGGTTTATTTTTCAAAAGAAAAATGTTTTAAATTCCTAACTACAAAAAAAAAAAAAAATTAATGTATGCATTTGACATATGACCTCAAATTAAAAATGATGTGTTTTAAAAAGTGAAGGGTGATCTCTGGTGGAGTTGGGATTTGGTCAGCCACGTTTGGCCCACTGTCAGTCCACCTCATCCCAAGGACCTGGGTTCTCATTCTGGGAGTGAGGAGAGTAACCAAGATGAACAAATAAAAAGAATAAAGTACTTCCTTCTCCTCTCTTTTCCTGCATAACTGCTTGCCTCTGCTCAACTTTATTCCAGGCTTCACCTTTCCTTTAAAAAAAAAAAAAAAAGAAAGAAAGTAAGGGAACACCCTTGTAGCTCAGCAGTTAAAGTCTGCAGCTTTATAAAACCCAAGCACCCTAGTTTGCACCCAGAACCAAGAGGAAAAAACATGAACATCTAAATGGATAGCTAAATGCTTTCTCTTCTCTCTGCCTGCCTGCCTCCTCGCCTTCATTCCTGCCTATACCTTTTCTTTAATAAATGAAATTAAAATAAGTGAGAATGTAACTTTTTTTTTAGAAAAAAATTCAATGAAGTGAGCATTTAAAAAAAAAAAAAAAAGGCAATTGAAACTTTTTCTATTCATTAAGTAATTTTACTGCCAAATCAAATAAGGCCAGCAGAGGCAGGCAGGAAGAAGCATTTCATTTTTTTCATTTTTCATCTTGGTTGTTCTCCCCCATCCTAGGGTGAGAACCCAGGTCCTTGGAATTTACATGGACTGCCAAAAATTATATATATGTATGTATGTATATATATACATATATACATATAACTAATAAGAGTATTATAAATAGCATGTATATACTTCCACAAATCAATAAGAAAGACAACCAAATAGAAAAAAAGCAAGTCACTAATGCAGAAATTCTTGCATTAGAAGTGCATCAACAGTATTCTGTTCTTGGAGTGTTCTTGCAAATTTAGTTCAATCCCAAAATCCCCTCCACCTACCTGCTTGGTAATCAGGGTCATCTTTGGTTGTCCTTCAGAGGTTCTATGTCACAGGCAAAGCAAATGATTTGACTGTTCAAGGTAGGTATGGCTCTTGCTAAGAAGGCATGTGCCATTCAGGTCAAATATGATACAAATTGTAGGCCCTGGAGTTGTGCAGTAAGCCAGATACTGAAGGCTCCCCTAATAGGATAGAGAGGAGGAAAGGGAGGGAGGGAAGAAAGGAAGGAGAAGAAAAGAACTAGTACAAAGAAGAGAGGTAAACAATTAAATGGTCATAACAAAACAAATACCTTCTTGTTTTTGTGAATACATAATATACAAAACATATATTTTGATATATATGTAGTTTAGACTGAGTAGTCTTTGCAAATGTTATTCCCTCAGTCAGATACACTTTTACCAGATACTCCTAACTCCTATTCCTCATTCACCTGGCTAGATATTCCCTGTTTAAATTAGCACTCTTCACTCACATTATTTCTCACTTTGGCATCTTACTTAGCATCTCAGTGAATTTATTATAAATTTTAATTATGGAAAGATTTTTGTGTATACTAAATTTTTTGCCTGTCTACTCTGAACTTTAAACTCCAGTATAGAACTACATTTGTGTTATTCACAGCATTATCAGAGGCCAGCACTAAAAGATTCAAATATTGATTGATTCTCCACTGGGTTTCTGCCACACAGTGGATATTTGTCAATATCCCTAAGGAGGCCTGAAGAAAGGAAGAATTAGTTAGGGGAGTCCAAAACACCATTAGTAACATTATTGAGAAACCCTGATTAAAATTGAGTCCTTACATTATGTTTTTGGTTATAAAGGACAGAAACCCAATTAACTATTATTCTTATTTGATGAACAAGTTGGATTTGATGGGAGGCAAGGAGAAACCAATTCCATTCTTTCTCATTATTGTCCTTGAAAATCTCTGAGGATTTCTCCTTACTTCTAGAATAAAATTTTTGGCAAAGTTTGGCATTTCCCATCATTCTCAGGAAATCAAAAGGTCCTCGAATCATTTCCTAGTAATAAAATTATCTTTTTCCACTGGTATGAAAAAATTCTGTTTGGGAGCAACCTGGTGGTGTACAGTTTGGCATAGTTCACATAATATACCAAGGACTGGGTTTGCATCCCAGAGCCGAGGGGAACAGTCGAGATGAACTAGTAAAGAAAATAAAACAAAGTGCTTCCTCCTCTCTCTTTCTGCTTCCCTGCCTCTCCTCACTTTCGTTCCCAACTTCATCTTTTCTAAAGAAAAAATAAATACAAACAACAACCAAAAAAGCACAAAACTATTGTCCATTGCAATGTGGAAAATTCCAGACTCATATAGCTCAAGAATTCTGTCACTCCCTCCCCATCTGCCCCATGCCTTTTCTACCTACTTCTTGGCTAACATTTCATGTTGGGACCCTCCAGGGTAGAAGAAAACAGGGAAAGAAAGAATCTTTCTAGAGTTTTACCCTAATGTCAATGCCTTACATGTTTAGCTGAGGTCTGAAGCAGACCCTTCCCCTTTGTAGGTGCATCACTCTCCCAGTCTCTTGATTCAGCAACTTATCTTCTTGTGTATCTTGTGACGTAAATCTTAGTCCTTTAGTCTCCAGAGATCCATTTTTGGATGGTATCATCACACCAAGCAGGTAGTCCTGTTGAACAGACTCTCTCAGTATGATCCAGTGGTTTGCTTTGGTTTGGTTTTTCTTAACATTTTCACGGAAAGAAAAAAGGGAGAGGAGGAGGAAGCACTTTTATTTTTATATTTGGCTGTTCCCCCTGGCCCTGGGTTGCAAACTTGAGTCCTTGGGCTTTAACATGGTCTGTTCCCAGGCGCCAGCTTAAGGCCTTGAGCCATTGGGGCATGCCCCAGTGTATGTTACCTTCAAGGGCTGTTCTGCTGTAGAAATGAATGTTTCCACAAATTGAGAATGTAATTTGAGAACAAGAAGGCACATCCAAGAGATATAATAGAGATTTTAGGGTGCCTTAGATACAGAGGTCCTCAATACCATATTTGATGGACAGGACATTAGTGAAGGCAAGATTCACAAACCCTCAAAAACTAAAGGGTGCTTCTTATTCTGTCAATGTTTATTTATCATTACCCACCCCAGAGTCTTTTTTTCTCTAAAAGACATCTTGGAAGTTTTGGATGAGTGGGTCAAAGATTCCAGGAACTGGTTTTGATTAAATGTCTGAAAGTGGCCAATTAGCTGTCATGGACCTAAGATGGCACCATCCAAGGAGTCACTTTGGTAAATACAATAAGGCCTTCTCTTCATTCACAAAAGCACATTGCTTATCCTGCAATGTAGTGTGGGTTGCTATCAGTAAGCTCCATGTGCATTTTCTCTTTAGAAAGAAACTCAGCCTCTTGGTATAGGACTTTTCAAATGTAATTATTTACCAAGTCTTGTCTTGCTAAGAAGTCAGGGGACATATGACATCTTTTCCGAATGGTTCTCTTGAAGTCCCTCAGACTTAGCTTGAGATGAGGGGAAGAAGCTCCTCTTCATCTCATTCAGATGGTACCTTGATTTGGATGAGGAAGTATTTGGATTTACTTTGGGGGCTACTGTAAAGAAAATCAGTATCATTTATCCACACTTTGGGTAAGTTTTGGGTTACTTTAGCTCAGAGTCTCTCAAAACAACATTTCTGACATCTTGAACTGAATACTTCTTTGTCATTGAACATGGTTCCTGTGCATTTTAGGATGTTTATCCACTATATGTTAGTAGAACCTTCTCCCTTTGATGACAAATATGTCTCCATACATTAACAAGTGATTCCCCAGGTGGAGTGGGGGTACAAGATCACCCCCAGTTGAGAATCATTGCTCTACTTTTTTCAGATAATTAGATCAGCTCATTCAGAAAATAAGCATATTGTGATCAACAAGCAAGAATCTTTGCAATTGAAACTTTCCAGAAAGGATCACTACCACTTGAAGCACATCAGTGAAAATGGAACATACTGTTGAAATGATCTTTGGCAAAAAAAAAAAAAACAACGGGAATTCAGGAGTTCATGAAAAAAAGGAAGCATGCTAAAACCAGGTACTCAAATGTTATTAGAACCATTATTCAAACGTTACATCTCTCATGATCTCTTCAGCACTCATTTCTTGAATTTGTCATCTTAAAATTTTCTCCAAGCACAGAGATCCTCGTTTAAAACAAAACCAAATCCAAATAATGGGTATTGTCTCTACTTGAGTTATGTGTCTGCCCAGAAGCATTCATTCAGCCAGAGGATCAGCATCATGAAATAGCAGAGCCACTCCAACGACAGTTATGTCCCAAAGGAAGAAAACAGAGGCCTAGGTCAATCAGGATCATAAAAATAAGCAAACAATAACAACAAAAGCATACAATACTGACTCATCTCATCTGCTAAATAAACTTTTCCTTCCAGAGATCCATGAAGAACTTTGGAAAAAGAAGCAAAACAATGACATTTATTTATTGAATTATTTGTATAGCAATGACTGGCATAAATTGTAGGCTGACTATTGCAGAATCCAGATTAGGAAATGTAAGAGCCTAGCAGTGGAGATGGCTATCAGAGCTATTAAGAGGCAAAATCAATAAACGTTCAACTGACCGCATGGGGGATGAAAACTAAGAAGTTTCATTCTTTTTTCTTTTCTTTCTTTTTTTGTTTAAGAAAGCTGCAGCCAAAAATGAAGGTGAGCAGAGACAGGCCGGTAGGAAAAAGAAAGAGTAAGAAAAAGCACTTCTTTCATTCTATTTAGTTGTTCATCTTGGTTATTCCTGCCAGTCCTGCTGCATGAACCAGGGACCTTGCAATACATGCGGATTGTACCCAATCCCTACTCCACCAGGGTGCTCCAGGAAGGTTCATTCTTACCTGACTTGTTTTCATAGTTCCCTAGTAGAGTTTTGGTTTTGTTTGTTTTTTCTGTTTTAAAGGAAAGGTGTACAGGCAGCAATGAAGGTGAGTTAGTAGGCAGGCAGGCAGGAAGAGAGAGGAAGAGGAAGAAACTTTTTATTCTAGTTGTTCGTTTTGATTGTCTTGATTCATCTTGATTCCTACGCAGGATGGAACTCAGGTCCTTGGGATGTGCCAGGACTACGCCAGCAGGAGGCAGTGGACTAGGCTACCAGCGTGTGCCTATAGGTCTTTCTGATTCTAGTCTCATATTCCTCTAGTTCAAAGTCATCGTTCTGAAAAAATCACTTTCTAAAACATAATTGAATGATATAACTCTTTAATGACTTCTTGTTGTTGTTCCAGAGTTTATTTATTTGCTTTTCTCCTTAGGATTATATGAACAAGTTTTCTAGGGTGAGGTATGTAATGATCTTGCCTGAATTTGAGAGTTCTACGAAGTATATATCCTGGGTATCTTGCTAGCCTCATCTTAGTCCCTCGGGCATTAATTTGACCCAAATTTATTCCTTCTACCTCATCTTTATTACACCACATCAGATACACTGTCCTCAAGCTAGTCTAATCTACATTCCCAAATGAAAAGAAAAACTTCTTTTGTTTTAAAAGGCTGCAGGCTGGAAGGAAGTCAAGTAGGCAACAGGCAGGAAGAGAGAAGAGAAAAGGGCATTTTTTTAAATTTTTATGTAGTTGTTTATCTTGGTTGTTCTCTCTAGTCCTGGGATGTGAACCTGGGTCTTGGGATGTATGTGGACTTCGTTAGTCAGGAGGCAGAGGACATAACCAGTACTCCACTCGGGCACACACAGAAGGCAAAACATTTACTTGTATTTTTCCTATCTAGTGCTGCTTTCTCTAACCTTAATCTTAAGTATAGGATGCCCTTTTGACATTTTGCCCTTTGTCCTTCCTCTTACTAAAGGGTCTCCTTGGAAAATCCTTCTTCAATTTTTCTAGGCTATACAGTCCCTTCCTTGTATTCTATGGCATATTCTCTTGAGATATTTATTATACTGCTGATCATAAATTATGTATTGCAATAACTTGTTCGTTTGTCCATCTCCTGAACTAAATTAATGGCAGGGATTTTTTCATTCATCCTATCTCCAGCATTAAATGCGGTGCACAGTGCAATGTAAGAAATGGACAAATCAATAAACCCATTATTGGAAAAGATGAATGAATGTGAAAATATGAAAGAAATATAATATATATTTTCTAACCTGAAGAGACAGAAATTTTCTTATACTTTTCAACATTTTAATCTTTTAAATATGTAGACAACAGATGTAGCTCTTTTCATGTCATGTTAGGAAATAGCACATGAGATTTTCTAGACTTATGAAATGTTTTCTAAATGTGTGGTGTGCCCTGGTGGATTAGGGATCAGGTCAATCGCTTCCAAAGGATGCAGGCCATATACCCCAAGGTTCAAGTCCTGGACCTGGGGGGAACAACTAGTGTGAGCAAATAAATAAAAAACAAAGCAATTCTTCCTCCCTTCTCTTTCTGTCTGTCTGCCTACTATTGCCTTCATTCCTGCCTACACCACCTTTCCTTTAAAAAAAAAACAAAAAGAAACTTCTGGATGTGCAAAATAGGAAATCTGTTTCCATGTGGTTTAAATGGAATGTCATTGCTCTCATGTTAAAGCAATTTCTGAATAAGTATGTTTACCTAAGCTCTTATTACAAAAAAATCTGTATTAACTACTATTTATTTTACATTTTGATGTAAATACCTCCCAAGAATGTGCATGTCTTGTTGGAACAGTACAGCATTTTGACAACTTCTAAGGCAATGCAGGGAGAGCGTGCTGTAAATCATTCTCTGGTTTCAGATCCTTAGCTTTTTAAATGTCCATAATCTCTTTAATTTTTTAATTTAAATATTTTGATGTTTTTGATCTAATAAATGGAAATAGTCATTTTGAGGAGGTAACAGCTTTATTGTGATATAAATCACACATTTAAAGCATACAATTTAATTGTTTTTGGTATATTAGCATAACCATCACCATAATCTAAATTAGGAACATCTCACTACTCCAAAAAGAAGTCTCATTCCCTTCAGCAGTCATTTCTACTTCCCCCAACACTTCTAGCTCTAGGCAACTAATTTATCATTTGTCTCTATGGATTTGTCTATTTGGACAGTTCATATAAATAGAATCATACAACGTGATATTTTATGACAGGCTTTTATCATGTTTTGAAGTTTCATTCATTATATATATTATTCATCTGTACTCCACTCCTTTTTATGGCCAAATAAGCCATTGTATATACATACCACATTTTAGTTTTCGATTGCTGAACACTTTGGTTGCTTTCACTTTTTTAGCTATTATGAATAATGCTGACTTGCACAAGTTTTTGTGTGGATATGTCATTATGTTTCCTGAATATTATTTAGGAGTGGAATTGCTGAGTCATATGGTAATTCTGTTTAACATTTTGAGAAACTAACTCTGCAATATTTAGTTGTGCATGGAATAGACATTTAAATTAACACTAGAACTGTACTCTGATTTCTAGATGCTTTGGTTGACTTAGTTCTTACTTGTAGAGGAGTCATTTGTGGGTGGATAATGGGAAAAAAGATACATGGTTAATATATAGTCTATGACATTGTGTAGATTTAAAAGGAGGTCTTGAATTACTTCTGGAGACTCTACCAAGTTTAGCAGTTGATGGAAAAGGTAATTGAATATATGAATTATCCAGAAGTGTTTATCTACTTAGGTGATGTCATTGTTTTTAACTCTTCAAAGTGCTAGACTTTGGTTAGGCTTAATGTTGTCATTTGATAAGTGCTGTTTCCACCAATAATTCATGAGCATGAATGATCATATGTGTTCATTCGCTTTATGTTGATTCTCAATATACTAGCTAAAATAGCAAGTATATTCAATCAGTGCAGTTACAGCTATACCTGATGTCTTCTGCATGTGTCACACTCCTAAATGCTGATTCTTTTCTTAGAGTGTCATTTTGTGGGTTCCTCAATGACTGCTTCCCTTCTGGGGACCTCTCATTCTTTCATTTCAGAAAAATTCTGTGGTTAACCATTGTATGACTCACTTAGCTTTTGGTTTGACAATACAAACTTTTAAGATAATTCAAAGCTGGCTACCTGCTCTGAGAGTCCTATGGCCCAACAACATCTACTGCAGCCCTCTGCTCTGTTACCAAAGACCATTATAGATAGCCTTATTGCTTTTAGATTTTTCTAGGTGACTTAAACTACAGAACCCAAGATAGGAATCAAGACAGCAACCTGTATTTCCTCCCCACAGAGCAACTACAAATCACCACTTTTTTCAGACACACACACTGTAGAAGAGCAAGTCTGGAGTCTGCAGAGACAGCAGCAGCAATCACCACCACAAGAGTAGGTGAAGGTGTCAATGTTTAGAACTGCATCTTGGATTCTGGTCTCCCAGTCAGGGGTGGGGGGAAGGGCCACAGGGGCAGGGGTGAACCCTTGAGAAGAATTGGGCCTCTGAGGAGTTACTCCGATATCAGCAGACAGCCTGCAGAGCAGGACTGGGATACAGAGCTGGCGGGGAGAGGTCTTGGCACAGGGTGAAAGGAGGGTCAATGGCCCGGTGATCTGAGCCACAGCCCTACAGAGAAATTACACAGTGTGCTTTCATAAGTGGAAGGCAGCTGAGGGGCATCCTCCATACACCCCAACTCACACCATGTGGCTCCAGAGCCACAGAACCTATCCATTAGAAATCCTGACCCCCACACTTAAAGGAAGAAGAGACTCTCCCAGAAGGGGGGAACTTTCAATTACCACCCACTAGCATCACCCTGTGTGTGGAAGTGCAATAGCAGCCTAATTGCTGATTACGGGACAGCAACAACATAGTCATCCCTTTTTTTGAAATGAGATGCTGGGGGAAAGCTCTGCACCCCCCACCCCCACAAATTCCAACCCCGTAGGGTCCCAATACAAAATTCACCTAAGAACTGCAACAAATTCAAACAGTGATGATGCCACAAAACTCAAGAATTCCCAGTGTTCAAACCAAGGTCCAGGTTTACTTGGTGCAAGTCAGTATCCTCCACAAAAGACCATCAATGCAGGGAAACCTAATCCACAGAATTATAAAAAGCTTTTCAGATGAGCAAAAGTTAAGGAATTCATGACCATAAAATCAGCTCTGAAAAGTACTAAAGGAAGCTCTATAAAGTGTAAAGAACATCCACATAAAATAGTAAGACAGCAAATATGAAAAGTGGGGATAAGGGGAGTTAGAATGAGTGAAAGACTAATCTGCTTTCAAATAAAAATAGGAAATAAATGTAGAATTCTTAATGCTAACCTCTGGGAAACCTCAAAAGACATCTCTAGGGATAAAGGAAAGAAGAAAAGAAAAGAAAACAAAACAACAAAAGCATAATTATACCCAACCCACTTAAGAGGAGAAAGAGAAGAACAAAGACACTGTCTGTCACAATACCAGAAGACAAATTACAAAATGGCAACAGTTACATGTGAATAATCACCCTAACATAAAGGGTTGAATTTACTAATCAAAGGACACAGAGTACTGAATGGATTAAAAAGCATAACCCAAACTTCTGCCGCATTCAGGAAACCCACCTTCTTTCAAAGGATAAACAAAGACTCAAAGTCGGTGATTGGAAGATGCAGCAAAAGCAGTATTAAGAGGGAAGTTCATTACAACCAGGCCCACCTCAAGAAGTAAGAACAATGGCAAATAAACAATCTAAGGCTACATTTAAAGTAACTAGAGAAAGAAGAGCAATTAAAGCCAAAAATCAGTAGAAGAAAGGAAATAACCAAAATTCAACGAGACATAAATGAAATAGAAAACAAAGAAAATTCAGAAGATCAACAAAACCAAAAGGTGGTTCTTTCAAAATGTAAACAAAATTGACAAACCCTTTGCTAGATGCACAAAGGAAAAAAAGAGAGGAACTCTCATAAACAAACAAAAAGTTCAGTTTACTAACTGGAAGAAGATATTTATGCTCCATATTTCTGACAAGGGCTTACTATCCAAAATATACAAAGAACTCGAAACTCAATAACAGAAAAACACAGACAATCCAATAAAAAAAATGTAAAGAGGAATTGGATAGACATTTTCCCAAAGATGATACACAGATGGTCAACAGGAATATGAAAAGATGTCCCTACGTGTTGGCTATCAGGAAAATGAAAATCACAACAACAATGAGATATCACATTTCATTTGAGAGATTGGCTATTATCCAAATCCTGGAAACAACAAATGTTGGTGAGGATGTAGGGAAAAAGGAATACTTTTACGCTGCTGGTGGAAATTGGTGCAACCCTTAAGGAAAACAGTATGGAGATCCTCAAAAAGTTGAATATGAAAATTCTATATGATCCTCTCATCCAATTTTTGTGTGTTTACCTAAAAGATACAAAAACAGAGAGCTATACATCCCCATGTTTATTGCAGTTCTATTCACGGTAGCTAAGATCTAGAAACTACCTAAGTGCCCAATGTCAGATGAATGGATAAAGATGTATACATATATATATGTGTGTGTGTGTATGTGTATGATATATGTGCATATATATACACACACATATATGGTATGTGGTATACATGGTATGTATATCCAATGTGTGTGTGTGTGTACACACACACAATGAAACACTACACAGTCCTTAGAAGAGATGAAATCCTATTATTTGAGAAAACGTTGATGGATCTAGAGGGGGTTATGATAAGTGAAATAAGCCAAAAGAGGAAAGATAGATACCAGATGATCTTACTCAAAGGTGGAATGTGTATAGACAAAACAAAGGAAGAGTCGAAACAAAACCAACTCTTGGACACTTGCAATAGGATTGAGGTTACCAATAGAAAGCAGGGGCGGGGTAGGAACAAGCGGTGGTGGGGCCCACTGGGCAATGGTGACGAACTCTTGGTGATTTGGTGATGGCAGGGTGTGTTAACATATATTTGAGGAACTACACATAGGAGTTTATTTTGTTTTATAAAATATTTTTAAAGTTACTGCAATAAAAATGAAAAACAAACAAAAATCTATAGGGCTCAGACTTCGTTTCTTAAGCCCCTTCACTTGTCTTAAGGTGTGGGTAGGATGGGATAAGCACTCTCCTTTTCCCACACTTGGAGGAGGGGAAGGAAAAAGCACAACACTCCAGAAAACTGTCTCCTAGATGCTTACATTCTTCAAACTGCTCTAATAAATATTTTCATATCAGTCCCTGGGGGTACATAAGAACTAAGCATTGTTAAATGGACTTCACATTTGCTTAGCATGCCCTGTATGGGTAATGCAGCATCCCTTTTTAGAATGCTCGGAATCTGGCAACTATTTTTTTTTCAGTTTTGGAGCGTCTGGCAAAAGACATGGAAAAATCCCACTTAACATGTTAAATATCTTAAAAATATTTGGCAGGATTTTTCTACATTCTTAATAATTTTTTTCAGTGTCATGAACTCCTTTAAAATTCTGGTTAAAAAAACAAAACAAAACTGTAAAGAAGATATGTAAAGTGCCTAGCCATACCTAGTTTGCTCTCAACAATTTCTTTTTAAAGTAATGTTGCAGGCAAAAAGAAAGGTGAGAAGGAAGGAAGGAAGGAATAAAGGAAGGAAGGAAGAGAAAGAAGCATCCTTTATTTTATTTAGTTGTTCATCTTCATTGAACCCCCAGCCCGGGGACACAAGTCAGTTCCTTGAGATCCATGCCACTTGTACCAGCCTCAGATGGCAAACCTAACTGCTAAACCACCAGGGCGTACCTCAACAAATGTTAATTCTCTTTTCATCTGTAAGGGTAGATGTCATTTCTTTATTGCTTAGCCTAGAACCTTTCTGGGTATTGAAACTCAATAAATATCCGTTTATTGAATAAAAAACAAAAACCAGAAAACCTAACAACTGCCTTCTCAAAATAATGTTTATATGTACATAAAACAAAATATATAGGATTACAAAGGAAATTATTTATATTCAAGTGGAATTTTATCCTCAAATCCTGTGAAAGTACAAGTAAGTTAAATGAAAAAGTTATATTAGAGTTATGCCTTCATGACTCAGTGGTTATGCTCTGGCCTTCAAAATCCAAGGGGGAGTAACTAACTAACTAACTAAATAAATAAATGCTTCTTCCTCCTCTCTAGTCCTTCCATTTACCTACTTACTTTCATTCATAACCGCTACATTCATTTTTTTTTTAAAGGAAACATGCAGGCAGGTATGAAAGCAGCTGTAGGTGGGTAGATAGGAAAAGAGAGGATGATGTACTTATTCATTTTTTTTTTAATTTATTCACACTGTTCCACACAGGACCGGAAATGGAACCCAGGGTTATGTGGCCTGCATCCTTCAGAGGTAACTGATCTCACCACTACTCCACCAGAACATGCCAACCTGCTACATTCTTTAAAAAAAACAAAAAAGTATTTATAAGAATCTTACTACTTTTAAAGTTTTATTACATTTATCTTCGATTTTCCAGTGAGGAAATTTTAACATAAAGAGGGTAAGGACCTCCTTTAATACCTGACACCTAGTAAGAAGCAGAGAAAGGGTTCAAATCCTAACAGTCTGATTCCACAGCATTGTTTTGATATTAGGTCTATAGGAGCTCCCAAATACATTAATATTTGATTTAACAAGTACTGAAACAACTATTTTTACTCCATGAATTTTGGGGACCATTAGATGCTGTTTTTGGTTATCTGGAGGAGCAGCAGGCTTTTAGAATTCCTCCATCTCTTTTTTTAACTCCTGGTTCAGGCTAGGAGAAGATATTAAGTTCAAATATGAGAAAGCATCCAACTGCCATTCAGGTTCATGTGTCATAATCTGTCCTCATGTTTTAAGTTACTATTTGTTTGGGTTTCTTTTGCTTGTAGCAAACAACTTCCTGGTAAACCCAATGATAACTAAGATTTAATATGTCAACTGAGAGAAGGGATGCTTGGAACAAATTATACTGATTTAGAAAAATACACACAGTGTATAATAATATTTCTCTCTCCTAAAGCTTAATGTGGAATTAAAGGAAAAATTGTTTTTATGAATGATGCATTAAGTGGTAGTCATCATCACCAATGCTCTTTCCACTAAGCTGAATGTTTTAGAGTTATAGGAAGCAGGGAGGAAGATTTAGAAAAGAGACTGGGGGAATAAACTTAAAAGCCTTGCAAATTTTAGGTTCTTCAAGTGTCAAGAACTCCATTTATAAGTGCAAACTATTTCCACACAGAACTCAGTCTGTGCATTTTTAGTTATTCATCTAGTAACATCATAGACGAGTATTGTTATTGTCCCTATTTTCCATTTGACTAAATGGGCATTTTGAAAATTAAAGGGCTGTTCATTCTCACTCCTTAGATAAAAAAATTTACTCTCATGTATTAACTATCCTTACAAAAGTATTTTACTTTTCGTCACAATATGCTCAGCCATTGGAATTTTTAAACGTTAAGTTCTGTGGAATGTTTTGGCTCAGGACTGCACACAGAAAGTGTCATGTTTTGTTGTTCTCCCTGCCTTCCCACGACCCCCATTAGTTTACTGTATATTAGAGAGAACTCAGCGGTGAATACCCGACCTAACACCTCAAACATTGCCACATTCAATATTCTTCTTTGGTTACTTAATTCAGTGAGAAAATGGAGAAAAGCTAAAGAGACACGAAATAAATAATAATTTCATCAATACAGGGTTTGACTGCTTCGTAATATTAATCCGTTTAAGGACTGAGGGTCTATAGAAGTTCTTAATGCATGAAATGATTTTCGGGCATCTGAATTCTTTTGCTGCTTTCTTTTATAAGGTACAAGCGTTGTCTATGGGAATTTTTCTGGGGGAATGGCTCCATAGAATCGCAGAATGGTCCTACATGCCTTCCAAAGGTACCAGCTCTAGACAACACTGTAAAAGGAAGCATTCTTCGAATGAAGTTTTCACACCCAATTTGCTAGGTGGGAGATTCTACCCTCAACAAAAATGGCGCGAGCTGCTTCCCACGCAGCCCCTCACGCAAAAAAGCCCGAAGACTCAAGCCACTTTCTCCACCTTCCCGCTCCTGACCCCGGAAGGACTCCGCCCCAGCCGCTAGGCTGCTGCTCGGCGCCCGGCTGCGGCAGGGAAGCCAGCGTGGGTCCGCTTCACCTGGCCAGGGGCACCAGGTACCGGGGGAACAGGGGACCCGTGTACGCGTGGGTGGGGTCGGGACGCCAGGGTAGAGGCGGCGGGCCTGGGTGGGGCGTAGGTTCCGGCGCGGGCCTCCGTGCTCTGCCCGCTGATGTCCGCGGAGGAGAGCGGAGCTCAAGGAGCCCCGACGTGGTAGGGAAACCCGCATGGGCGGCGCTGCATCTGGGTGGGCTGGAGGCCTCTCCGAGCCAAAGTGGGGATGTGAGCGGCCAGGCCGAGCAGAGCTCGCTGGTCATGATCCTAGCGAAGAAAAACCCGGAGCGGAGAGGCTAACAGGGGCAGTACAGGGTCCTTGGGCTGTGGGGTACTGGCGTGCTCCAAGGTTTGCGCTTGAATGTCAGTGGTTTGAGCAGGGAGTGGTTTTCGAAGTTTACGCTTTATTTGAAGGTGATTTCAGAGAATAATTTACCATCAGGAGGATTGTGGAGATGGGGCCCTTCTGCAAATAAAGGTGTTCAACATCTGTTTTCTCAAGGAGCATTCCCAGAAATCTTGCTCTTGCACAGACTTTTATTACTGCTGTTTTCTCATTATTGCATCTAAGCATTTATTTGTGTGTGCTGTTTTTAAAGTATCTTCTCAGAGTTAAATTGTATAAATCTATGCTGTGCATACATACATACATGCATACAAACACACATATATACATATATATGGATGTTTTAGATTTTCTTGGATTATGTCCAAGTTGTAGAATAGAATTTTAGGGTGTTTAAGAGCAAACTCTATGATACCGTTGATTCTTCAGTAATTAGAATAGAGAGAAGCGAGTAATATTATATAATAAAATATTTCTGTTTTAGACCACTCTACAAATTTGAATAACTGTGTATCTACCTTCATGATGATTTTACTTAATACTTATAAAAACAACTGAAACCACTGTTATTTAAAAGTTACATAATTGTCAAAGATTGTTTGGAAACACTTCCTGGGTGATTTTATATGAAAGGGAATGAGATAGGTAGAAATGCAAAAAATAGAAATTTATCATTTCTTAAACCCTGCAGCATTGAAGTGTTTGCTTTCTTTCTCCTCTGCTTAAACATTTGGGAACTTCTGTTATGGAGAAATTCACTCTAAGCCGATTACTCTGTGTATGTGTGTATGTATACATACGTAAATATATGTGTACAACTATATATATAGTACGTTTATATGTATATAAAACATTTTTTAATGTGGTAGCATAGATGCTTAATGATCCAGAGCCTTTTTACTAAAAGTATTTCTCAAAGTAATTGTCAATTTGAAAGTAGGAGAAAATAAATATGGATTTTTTTTTTTTCTTTTAGTGCAGCATTTTTTTTTTTTAAGTAACACATGTAGCTGCTTTTAAAATGTAAGGCACTAAAGAAGGATTTATAATGAAAATATCCAGCCTCCCTACACCCCAAGTCTTAATTTCCCAAAAGGCTATTTTTCACTTGTTTAACAGTTTCTTCATGATTTCTTTTGTATTTCTCAATATGTCTCTATTTATTTAATTGGAATAGATGTACTTCAGTTAGAATTAAACCTGAAAGTTGTTATTAGAACTGCAATTAAGGGAGAACTACATTTACACTTTTATAGGAAATAAAAGTCAATAGCAGTAAAATTCATCCTAAGAGGTACAGTAAGTCCTCCCTTAATGTCCTTGATAGGTTCTTGGAAAATGCAGTTTTAAACGAAGTGTTGTTTCAGGAGAGCAAGTCCTGGGATAATGCTGTGTAATTCTCTGTGGGCCTGGAATTCTTTTTTTCTCTTCATCTTATTAACAAAATGTCCACAAACAGCAAAACATTATTTGAAACTTTTGAATTTTTTTTTTTTTTAAGGAAAGGTGCAGGCAGGAATGAAGGAGACCAGGTAGGGAGGCAGGAAGAAAGAGGAAAAAGCATTTTATAAAATAAAAATAAATTTTTATTTAGTTGTTCATCTTGGTTTTTTCCTGCCAGCCCCAGTATATGAACCCAGGTCCTTGGGACGTCCATGAACTTTGCTCAGGCAGAGGCAACTGACTTAACTACTCTCCCAGGGCACACCAGGACCTTATATATTAATACCTTTGATTTGAAAGAAAACTACTAGTAGTAGTTTGATATTTGAAAAATACTGGGGAAAAAAAGTGGTATTAGCAGTAGTTTACTGGACTCTAGAACTAGAGAACAGAGAGATAAATGCAGAAATAAAGAATTTAAAGACAGTATAGCAAATAAGCTTTTATGTAGAGATTGTTGGTAATTTAAAATTTTTTTTTGATAATGACTGTATAGTCCCACCCAAGAAATATAAATAATTAAATTTGGTAGGAATAAGCTTTCTGGTTAATGGAGAAACCTACTCTCTTACACATCAGAGATAATTCTCAGGCTTTTTCTTGGACTTGATAAAATGTTTCTCAAAATCTATTAATTTTGTGTCACCATGAAGCCTTTTTTACTTTTTAATTCAACTTCTTACTAATTTTTATTTCACAGCGATGTTTAGAAAATATAAGTATTTTTCACTTGGCATTTGTATTTTCTTTTTATAAATGAATAGATTGATCAATTAATTTATACATCAGTACGATGTGAATTTGTTTAGTGTATGTTACCTGGGTACAATGATAAAATTGAGTTTCTCTAGCTCTATAAAGCAAAGACCTAGATACTGAGCTGTCTTATGTCTATCAAGTTTCTGCTTTTTTTTTTTTTTTTTAAGGGATGGTATATGCAGGAATGAAGGGGAGCAGAGGCAGACAGGCAGGAAGAAAGAGGAGGAAGAAGGAAGAAGCACTTTATTTTATTTTGTTGTTCATCTTGACTGTTCAGCCCCAAGTCTGGAGACCTTGGGACTTCTATTCCCCCAGGGCGTGCTAAGTTTCTGCTATTTTTAAGGGCCTCTACCTCTTGTGAAGACATCTGACTTTTCTTTCTTTGGTTTCAATAGAAATAGGAGTCATTAAAACAATATCAAAAATACAAAACTTACATGTTGCATTTCTTTGGAGAACTGAAATGACAGTACCAAATAAATACGTGTGCTCTGAAGTTCAGTCAGCTGTGAGGTTCCTTTCTAGTCCCAGGACTTAGTGATTCCAGATTCCTTTCAGTCTCCCTCACTTATTTGCAGGCAGTGATTGAGAAGAGATTTTAAATTACCATCTAAAAGCTGAAACATTTATTTAACCAAAAAAGAGAGAATATAGAGCTTGCAATTTTTTAAGGACCTGATCTCAAAAGTTAACTCATTTTCTCTTGCTGCTTTTTTGATTAATAAGTTCTTTAGCTTAAGTAAATTTAATTCAGAATGTCATTTTCTTCAAAAAAGTATGATATGAATAATGAACTGCAAAAACAAAGCTGGTAGAGTTGAATTTTCAGTTTGTCTTTCATCAGTAGAATAACCAGAAATCTTTGTGACTAATATGTTTTCATGTTTCATTTAATGAAGATTAGAAGAGGAAGTCATGTCAGAGGACACAGTGAGCGAATCACAGTTTTCCTTGAAGACAGCAGCACTCAGAGTGTTTGATCTGCCTCTGTCTTGGTACTATTCTCTCTCTCAGGTAAAATGAATGAAACAAACACAAAATTGAATGATAACTGTTCCGAGCATAATTTGTTTACAATTAAGTTTCAGTTGAGGTTTTAAATAATTTCAGTCAAAATGTTTTTTTAAGTACTTTAAAATTGAGCTTGGTTTTTATTTATTTCATGAGGACTCTTTTTGGTTATAGTCATTACTCTTAAAAGGAGTTTGTATTACTTAAAAAAATTTCCTGGGTGTACCCCTGTGACTGAGGTGGCTAAGGTGCCATGTAAAGCTTATGAACCCAAGCTTATGATTTGGGGCCAGGAGGGAATTAGATGAACTCTTCTGAAATATGTGCTGTGTTGACATTAAAATAAAGATTTATTAAAAAAAAAACACAAAACCTCCAACTTACTACCTTAAGTCCACTACAGTTATTTTCAGTGAGTTATGTTATTCAAATATACTTGTTCTCATTATTGACAGTCCTTAATTTTAATTATATTTTATTGTGGTAAATGTATATAACATTGACTATTGAGTACTTTAAATATATAATTTGGTAGCATTAATTGTATCACATTATTGTGCAACCAATCTCCAGAAACTCTAAAGCCATTCAACACAACTCTTCCTTCTTCCCACTATTCCCTGTTAACCCCCATTGTACTTTCTGTCTCCATGAATTTGATTACTCTAGATACCTCATAAATGATATTACACAATGTGTGCTTTTGTGACTGGATCATTAGCGTAAAGTCCTCAAGATTGATGTTTTGTAGTCTGTGTTACAAATTTCTTCCTTTCCCAAACTCAATAGCATTCTTTTGTATGTATAATAATACCACATTTAAAAATTCATTCGTATATTATGGCACACTTGAGTTGCTTCCACTTTTGGTTGTTGTGAATAATGCTGCTATGAATATGGCTGTATAGCTATCTCAGCTCCTGCTTTCTATTTTGGGGTATGTACACTGATATTACTAGATCATATGGTAATTCTATTTTCAATTATTTGAGGAACTACCACACTGTTTTCTATGTGGCTATACCATTTTTTCATTCCTACCAACAATGTGCAGGGTTTCAATTTCTCTACATCCTTGGCAACAAATTGAAACTATCTACATGCATACATATACATACATAAAAATGTTTTCTATTTTCTTGAATAATACCTATCCAGATGTGTTGAGGTGTTATCTCGTTGCTGTTTTAATTTGCATTTCCCTAATGATCAGTGATGTCGAGCATCTTTTCATGTGCTTATCCATTTGTATATCTTTTTTTGGAAGTCCTTTGTTTTCAGTATTTGCTTCCAATGTAATTTGTACTGTATCGTACTAAATAAAAAGAAATGTATAGGAAGTAGCATTTAGTTCACTAAACTTACACTGAATTTCATCAAATCCCAGATGGATGTTTTTCATATTTCAACATTTCTCAAACCTGTTTGCATCTTAAAATGAGTAGTAACTTAGACTGATGAAATAAGGTGTAATTTAACTATCTAGGGAACAATTTGCACAGACAAGATGTATGAGAATAAGAGTAATTGCTACTTAGTGTTCATTATGTTTTAGATATTATTTAGGTCCTTTATAATGTAATGCCTGTAATCCTCCAAATAGCCCTGGAATTTGGATATGATCTCAATTTTGCACATCTAGAGACTTCAAGAGCTTCATTAACTTGTCTGAAATTGCACATAGTGTGGGATTTGAGCTTGTACTTCTCTTATCCTACAAGCCCATTTTCTTTTTTTCCTTTCGCTGGATTATATGCATAACAGAAAATTTGAAAAATATAGAGAATAATTAAAGAGAAAGTTAAAATTACCAGCAGTTCCTCTAGAAAAGCCTTTCATGCTTTCTTTAGTTCTTTTATTTCTGCATATAGCTCTCTGTTCTCTACTCCTTACCCCTACAATTCTGATCCTCATTTAAAATCATAAAGTTGTATATTTTGAGCATTTTCTCTGTTGTTAAAAATGTGAGTGTAGATGTACTATCGTTTATGGAAAGTTTGTTATTGTATTTTGGGTTTGCTTCAGTAGTTCATAATAGTTCTATTATTATGTATATATAAACTTATCCAATTTCTAGTTTGTTATTGTATTTTGGGTTTGCTTCAATAGTTCATAATAGTTCATTATTGTGTGTATATAAACTTATCCAATTTCTAGTTTTTAATTGGAATAGATTATTAGAGATAAAAATACTAAGTCTAATATGTGGGTATTTTTTATTTTATTTAAATTTTTTATTTTAATTTTTTTTTAAATGAAAGGTGCAGGTAGGAATGAAGTTAAGTAGGCAAGCAGGCAGGAAGAGAGAGGAGGAAGAAGCACTTTCTTTCTTTATATTTATATTTTTTTATTGCAGTAACTTTAAAAATACTCTCATACGTGTAGGTTCCCCATATGTACAGCTTCCCCGTTTCTCAGATATATGTCAGCACACCCTGCCCTTCGCCAAATCACCAAGGGTTCATCATTGTCCAGTGGGCTCCGCCACCATGTTCCCCTCCCCCTCCTCCACCTCTCCAACCCCCATGCCACCCCCATAGGACCTTAGGATGTGTGGAGCTGTTCTCAGGGTATACGAATAGACTGCTAGGCCACTCGGGCATACCCATTTTCTCCTCTTTTATAGAATGCATATTGCCTGTGTTCTGGCTTTTTCCAGTTAAAATAAATCCTGGAGTTCTTTCTGTATTAATATATGAAGATCTTTTTATCTTTTCCTACCGCTACATAATGTTTCATACGTAGACATGTGGGTTGCCTCTGATCTTGTACTGTTATAAATTATACCATAGTGAATAAACGTGATATATCTCATTCACACAGATACAAGTGTAGGATGGATGCTTTTGAATTTTGATAACTATTATTAAATTGCCCTCTGTAAGGATATTACTGTTTTATACTCCCAAAGTTTCGGATTTTGCTAATTGGATAGGTGACCATAGTTTTTTACCATAGCTTTTTTTTTTTTTTTTTTTTAAGGCAAGGTATAGGCAGGAATGAAGGTGAGCAGGGAAATAGGCAGGAAGAGAGAGGGAGAAGCATTTTTTCATTTATTCTTATTTTAGTTGTACATTTTGGTTGACCAACCCTATCCCAGGAAGTGAACCTAGGTCCTTGGGATGTATGTGGACTGCACTTGGACAGAGGCAGCAGATATAGCTACTGCCCCACTAGGGCATGCCATCACCAGAGTTGCAATTTTTATTTCTCTTTTATATGTTAGGTTAAGCATCTTTTTATAGATTTTTAGAGTAAATTGTATAAAATATGAACTCTTTTTTGAGGAAGAGTATTTTATTTCATTGTTCATCTTGACTGTTCCCCCTGAACCTGGATCAGGAACTAAGGTCCTTGGGATACATGTGGACTAAGCCACCAGGGTGCACCACTAAATATGAATATTTTTAAGATTTTTTTCTTTTCGACGTTGCTAAATTGCTTTTCAGAGTGACTTTGCCAGTCTACACTTTCACTAGTAATATTTGACTTACCTGCATTTTTTCCAAAGCCTGGAAGTCACAGAGTATTATTTTAAAAAACAAAACAAAGCATTTCCATAGCATTTTCTATTTCTTCTTTATGAATTATGTTTGTTTCCTTTGCTCACACTGAGTCTACTATACCATCTGCTGTTCAAGCCTAGGAACAATTTTATGAGGCTAGGACTATTGTCCAGTATGTTCCATGGAATATTTTATTATATAATAAAAGTCATTGCAGGTAAATAAGGAATTATAAAAATAAACTTATACTCTTAGTCTTGGTACTTAGCATCCAAAACTTATACCATGCTGTGGAATGCACTGAGATAGGTAAATAAATGTTCATTAGCAGCATCCCTTTTTTTTTTTTAAGAGAGTAAAGAATAGAGGAATAGTAGGAAGAAGCAGTTAAGAAAGGAATGAAAAAAGAAGAGGTAGAAGCAACATCTTTATTAAAATGTTCATTTTGGTTTTTCACCTCAGCCCTGGGTCTTGAACCTGGTTCCCTGGACTTTCCCTAGTCGGCAGCTACCTGGACCACAAGGGCGCAACCAGCTTCCGAGATCTGAAGTCTGTGTTGGATATAATTCCTTTGTACTCAGTTTCATTATGAGATGTGTTTTTAGTGTGACTGCAGTAATATCAACCTTGATGCATCACATGCATGCGTTTGAATACATTTATGTGATGCATTTTGATTCACGTTCCACCACAATGAAATTGCATGATCCCTGGCCAGTTACCTATCCTTTTTAAAACCAATTTTTTTCATGTATAAGGGATGAAAAGCATAGTACCTGACGCACATTAGAGATGAGCATCCCCCAAAATGTTAACTCCTACTTTATTTCCTGTGCCATTTATTTAAGGAACAATACATTTCCAGATAATTTTTCTCTTGTTTAATGAATATATACTCTAAACAAAATATTTGTTTCTTTTGCTCATATGATTTTAAGGATACTTTGGTATATTACTATGTATCTTTTTCATACAAGCAGACTGTTTTTCAATTGGAAAGCACAACATGAAGTGATCAAGTTGATGAAATCAGAATAAAGTCTGCAGTTAGCTGATAATATTGTATTAGTATTAATTTCTTAGTTTTGACAAGAGTACTGTGGTTATTAATACCAGACAAAAAGTTAAATGAACCTGAGAACTTTATCTTTTACTTTTCTGTAAATCTAAAATTATTAAAATAGGATGTTTGTTAATAAACAAATTAAAATTAAATATGAGCTTATACTTTTGTATGCCTACTGTTTGATATGTCATTTTATGTTTTCTCCTTTCATAACCATCCTTTCAAAAAGGCATTACTTTTTTCTTCATCCAAAGTTTATAGTTTGCATGCAGTGTTCTCCTTATTAAAGATATTGATTCAAAATATATTTATTGAGCATCTGCCTTGTTTTCAGTCAAGATGTGATGAATCAGATATAGACATAGGTCCTGCCCTTATTGTGCTTAGAACCTGTATGCAGTTAAAGGCCCTCTTCCTACCTCCCTCCTAAAAGGTGTGCTAGTACTGTTAGAGGAACAGATAAATTTAGTTCTAGTAAGAAGTTTATGCTGCATAAAGGGAAAAAGATTATTGGTGCTGAAGACTTGAGTACCACTAAATAACTATTCTGTCTCCGGAGAACATGAGATGAGAGGGAAAACTTGACAAGAACATTACACAGTGGCATCAGGTTATGGAATAGGGAGGACTGAAATCTGAGCACAGGAACAATCAATATCTTATTCCTTTCTTTGTATTCTTAGTGTCTGCCCCATAAGTTAATGCTCAATTCATATTGAATTAATAGGCTGCATTTCTAGTTTTTCATTTTGTGTAGAGGTAAGGAAATGGCCTATATCCCTTCAAAAAGTTCATTTGAGCTTTGGGATTCTGTTTTTCCAATGTTCTCAATAATGATTTTAAGAAGAATTGAAAAAAATGAAATGAGAAGTAATAGTCAGTAGTAATATTAGGGACTGTCAAATCTTTTGTTGTCTAGATTGCTAGTGATAAATTTATCTCTGGAAAATGTGTTGCCTTATTTTTGTCATGGAAAAACTTTTTATGAAAGTAGGACTGTAAATTTTAATGAGTCTTGTATGTAAAAATAATACAACATATAAACAGAAATTGAACCTAAAAGTGAATTGACTTATATTTGAATTAATGTTAATGAAGCTTATTACATGTCTGACAGAGTAGTTTTGATTTTGTATTTATGTCTTGTGATTATTCTCTAATTTCAGTGGTCTTAGATATAGTAAAATTGAGGATTTAAGAATGGTGTGCCCTCGTGGTCTTGTGAGTAAGTCCTCTGCTTCTGACTAGTATAGTCCACATACCTCCCAAGAACCTAGTTTTGCTACCTGGAGTTAGGAACAGCAACCAACATAAAAACCCAAATAAAATGAATAAATGCTTCTTCCTCCTCTCTGCCTGCCTGTTCATCTTCATTCCTGCTTCTACTTTTCCTTTTAAAAAAGAACACATGGTCATTAAACTGTCACTGGGCCTGTGTTATAGAGTCTTTTCTTTAGTGGAGGTCTTACATTTATTCATGTAATAAACACTAATATTTTTGTTTGATCTTTTTTTTCGGGGGGGGGTTTGCACCTCTACCTAAGCTGCCTGAACCATGGAGGTACACCTGCTGTTAGGCTTGCACTCAAGCCCATAGGCTTTACATGGCCTACACCTTAGCTACTGAGACACAGGGGTGCACCAGAATAAATGAATTCTTAATAAAAGTGCTTTTTTTTTTTTGTTTAAAGAGAGGAAGGCAGGCAGGCAGGCAGAACGAGAAAAGAGGAAGAAACATTTATTTGTTTCATTTTGGTTTTTCAACTCAACCCTGGAATGTGAACCTGGGACCTTGTGCTGTACATGGTTCTAGTGTTAGCATCTTAGCTGCCAGAGCCACCAAGGTGGGCCCTAATAATAGTGCTATTTTCAGAATTTTTTTTATTATTGAATCTTTAGCATCCAAATTCAAGGAACTGTTGTTGATGTTGTTTTTTATTTGTTTGCTGTGAGCACTGGAGGTGTTGTAGAGGCAGAAGCATACAAATGAAAAGAAATAAAAATGTGTTAATGAGTGCTTCTGTGGCTCAGACAGCAAAACAGCTAAGATGCAGGCCACGTAAAGCCTGTGGACCCAGGTTCAAGACCAGGCCGGGGTTTAAAAAAAATTTTTTTTTTTGGTAATGCCTGTAGTAGAGACATTACTGAAGAGAAGAATTCTTCTAGCTTGTAAAGGGAAGAAATCTGAAATGCCATTGGCATGTCCTAATTTTTCATAATAGTTTTGGAGGAATTTAAATGGATTTGGAAAGAAAAATGGAATTAGTTAGATCAGAGTCACTGAGTCCAACTACTGATGGCAAATAGAAATAAGCCATTTCTGGCATGTAAGAAAATGAGGAATTGTTTTGTATCTTTGTGTAGAATCAAGATCTTATTTTTTTCAGAAAGTTACATTGAGTTTCATTGACATACATTAAATAGTACATATTTAAATAATACAATTTAAGTTTTGACATACATGTATATACCTCTGAATATTGGCCACAATGAAGATGATAAATATCCATAATCTCAAAGGTTCTTAATCCCCTTTGTCACCTCTCCCTTTGCACTTCCTTGTTCAATTCCCCTCTCTCACTTTTCCCCAGGCTGCCTTTTGTCGCTATAGATTAGTTTACATTTTCTAGAATTTCATATAAATGGAATCATAGACTATATGATTTCTTTTGTCTGAATTTTTCATTCAGCCTAATTATTTTGACATATATACATGTTATTGCATGTATCAATAACTTAACTTTATTATGAGTATTATTTCATTATGTACATATACTGTAGGTTTGTTAATTGATTCATCTGTTGATGGGCATTTGCATCTCCTGCTTATTTTTTTTAGATGATAAATAAAACTGCTAAGAATATTCCTGTATGTCTTTGTATGAACATATTGGATAAATACTTAATGATAAAGTAACTGAATCATTAAAGGCATATATATGTATATTTTTAAATTTAATTTAATTTTATCTTAAGAAAGCATTGAACCTTTTCTAAAGCAGTTGTACTGTTAATTTAGCCAGTCTTTTTAATGTAGGCCATTCCAGTGTAGGTGTGTAGCAGAATTTTATAATGATTTCAACTTGCGTTTCCCTAATGAACCATAAAATTAAGTATACTTTTCATGTGATTATTCCTATCTTTGTATACCTTTGTTGGTCTGTTTAAAGTTTTTGCTCATTTTTAAAATTAAGTTTTGTTTTCTTTTTAAGTTTTAGGGGTTTTTTATGTACTCTGCATGCAATACCTTTATTAAATTTGCAATAATTTTCTCCTGTTCTATGGGTTTGTTTTTCATTTTTTTAACAGCACCTTTCAAAGAGCAGAAATTTGTAGTTTTGAAGTTCAGTTTGTCAACTTGAAATTTTTTTAATGGATCAGGTTTTTGTTCATTTCTAAGAAATATTTCTCTCATCAAAGTTCACAAAAATTTTCTCCCTTCTAGAACTTTTATAGTTTTAAGTTTTATATTTAAGTCTATGATCCATGAGTTAGTTGTTGTAAACCTGGAGAATCATTTTGCCAGGACCAGTTTTTAACACATTTCCCATTTAGAGAAAAAAAATTCAGCTGCTGCCAGCTTTCATTTAATTTTACATAAACATGCGCTTTGAAGCTGAAGCAAATCTGTCTGGGTTTCACTGTGAAAATAAAATATCAAAACTGTTCTTGAATTATTTCTAAACAGAACTTGTCTCTAATTCTAATCTGTAATGTAACAGAAACACATACAATGACCATATTCTTGGGGCAAATGGGAAATATGTTAAAAGACTATCCCTTCTCCACTGAATTGCCTTTTGAAGCTTTGCCAAAAATCCATCATCTGTATGTGTATGGGTCTATTTCTGGACTTTCTCTCCTGTTCCATCATTCTGTTTTGTCTCTTGTTAGGACCAACACTGCTTTGCTTATTGTAGCTTTATAATAAATCTTGGAATCACTTTTTTCTTTTTCAAAATTGTTTTGACTATTCTAAATCCTTTCCACCTCCATATGAATTTTAGAGTCTGCTATCAGTTTCTACCAAAAGGAAGTTTAGTAGGGTTATTATTGGGATTTCATTGAATCTACAGATCAGTTTGGGAACAATTGACTTTTTTTTTTCCTGAAGAGAGAAAGGGGAGGAGAGGAGGAGGTAGACACCTTTGTTTTTCAGTAGAGAGAAAGGAAGGGAATATTTAAAGAAGGAAGAGGAGGAAGCAGCATTGTTAGTTGTTCATTTTGGATTTTCACTAAACCGGTTTTTCACCCAATCTTGTGTCTTGAACTTGGGTTCTTGGGCTGTATGTGATCTTCACACCAGCGTCTCAGTCGCTTGAGCCACAGGATGTGCGAAAAGTAGATATTTTTTTAATATATATATTTTTACTCCCAGCCTTGGATCTTAAACCCAGGTCCTTGAGCTTGCATGGCCTTCACCTTAGCTGCTGGGCATAGGTGTTCCAGGAAGGAAAGAAGAGGAGGAAGAAGCACTTTCATATTTTTGTTTATTTATTTTGATTGTTCCCCTCTTGAGTTTTGTGTAAACTGTACCCAACCACTGGCTTAGCACCTGAGCTACCAGGGTGCCCCTAATTGACATCTTTATCAAGTCTTTCAACTCACGTAGATCATTTCTCTGTATTTTTAGGTTTTCTTTCTCTTCCCTCAGAAATGTTTCTGCTTTCGGGGTACATGTCTTCCACATCTCTTGTCAGATTTCTCTTTAACTATTTCATATTTTATCAAGTTATTGTAAATGATGTTCGTAAAGTTTCAATTTCCAATTTTTTATTCCTGATATATGTATATATAGATTTTAGTCTTATATCTTACAACTTTATTAAGCTCATGTTTTAATTCTAGTAGTATTTTATATATCTTATAGGCTTTTTTGCATAGATGCTTGTATAATTTTAGGTGGTAATGAACAAGTATTTTTGCTGTACAGTTATTACATTATAGCTGGAAAGTATGTTCGTTAAAATTTTCAGTTTTAAAAAGTTTCACTATGAAAATTTTAACTGTATATAAATATAATAGTATAATAAACCCTCATATACCTGACACCTAGTTATCAAGAGGTACTAAATGGATTATCTTATTTACTGCTTTTCTGCTTACTTCCTCCTCTGCTCCAACTAGATTGTTTTGAAGTATATCTAATACATCATATTATTTCATCCATAAATACTTCATTTTATATCATCTTTTAAAATCACTTTTTTAACCATCATAATAATGTTATATCTTCCTCAAAATAGTAATTCCTTAATGTTCTCAGTATCTAATGAGTGTTTCCATTTCTCCTCTTGTCATATGAATGTATTTTGTTTTACTTTTTTCTTTAAATCTTTTAGGTATATTTCAACTCTTTGATCTCTTTTAACTTGTAGGCTCCTCTTTTTTTTTTTTAAATTTGCTTTTTATTTTCTGTGGAAGAAACCAGGTTCTCTGTGTGATAGACTATTGCTTTATATTCTCTCTCATTTGTATTTCCTATGAATTGATAGAGTATCAGTCAGATTCACTTTGTTGTTGTTTGACTAAACTAAGTCATAGGAAGTGCATAATGTCAGGTTGCTTCTCATTTTGTGACATTAGCATTCTCTGATGATTATTACTGGATTTGCTAATCCAAGAGGTTGTGTCATTCTATATTTCCTTCTTAATTTATTAGCTAGAATATTTATAGTTAATAGAAACTTCCCACTACTATTTGGTTTGCATAGAAAAGGCAGAATAATTGCTTCTTCCCTTTTTATTGATCAAATTTTAAAATAATGAAATTATTTTATTTTAAATTTGTGAGATTATTTTAAAATAATAAGATTTATCATTAATAGCCTTCAAAGCTGATCAAGGACATTTTTTAAAATTAGTGTAGATCTCAGATTTAATTTAATTATACTTATTGTGTTAAATCATTATATTTATTCTTATTAATGCTCAAATTACCTCATTTTTGACCAGTGAGAGCCTATTCAAATTGGCTCCTAGTGTTTTTGATACATTCCTGATAACTTCATTGATGTCTGGTATAAGATGATGTTATAGGCTTAACTCAAAATTTATACCTATATTTCTCCAAGGAACCCTTTAGTGTAAAATATAGTTGTACAAAGGAAAACAATCCAGTCTTCCACAAATACATTGTTTCAAATTAATCTGGATTGGCAGTTGTTTCGATACAGCTTTGTTTTCTAAAAGCTCTTTTTTTAAATTATTATTCACAGGAAGTTGCAGAGTTAATACAGAGGCCCAATAATTTGTTCCTTTTTATTGTAGTATTCCATAGTATATATGGATGTAACCATTTACTGTTTTTCTTTTTTAAAGGAAAAGTACAGGTAGGCGTGAAGAGAGAGGAAGAAACATTTTCATTTATTTTATTTAGTTGATCGTTTTGGTTGTCCCCCTGGCCCCATTATGTGAACCCGTGTCCTTGGGATGTATGTGAATTACGACTGGCTGGACCCAGTGGCCCCAACTGCTACTCCACCAGGGCAAGCCAACCATTTATAATGCATATCAGGGACATTTTGATTGTTTCCAGATTCTGGGTTATTATATGTAAAGTTACTGTGAGCATTTGTGTACAGGTTTTGTGTGGATGGATCTAAGTTTTTATTTTTCTGTGGTAAATGTTCTCCATATTCCTAAGCTTATGGCTTTATTTTGGAGTCCTTTGCATTTTAGATTATTAATGGTGTCTGTTCCCTAAGATAATTACCTCTTGCTTTGGTGTTAGTTTTTAGCAATACTTATCTTACTATATCGCACTATACTATAATTATTAATGAATTTATCTGTCTCTACTGTTAGCACAGCACTTGAGGGAAGTCTGATCTGTGTCCTTTGTCATTATTCAGTGCTTCCTGATCATTGGAAGTCATCAATATATACTTGGTGAACAGAATTTTAATTTTGATTAGCACACCTCTGGTACATTGTAAGACATTGAATAAATATTTGTTGAATAATTCAAACAATATGGCTTATTTAGGTGTTATTTAGAAGTTGAGTCAATTTATGTTTGCCTGTTTCCAGATAGTTTAAAAAAAATGGCTCATTTTTAAAGTCTGATTTAATTATTCCTGTTGTCAAAAATCTTGCTATGATTTAGATAACAGATTTAGTTTCATGAATTAACCATTAGTTTAACAAACACCAATTGGTTGAATTGTTTTGTGCTCCTATTGATTTGGGAGCCAGGGTAATATTGTTTACCTGAGAGCTTCAGAGCAGTGGATAATTACTTCTTTTCATTTTTAAAATTCAAATTGGGCTAACTCGTTAAGAGTGACATAACATTCTCTTGACTACCTTAAGATCAAATTTAATCCTTACATTTTTATTTTAAGTGAACATATAGAAGAAGTATTTTCAACGTAACTGCATTTTTTCCAGATCAAATTTTCACCAGTGGCTAAAAAGTTGTTCGTGGTAACTGCAGTGAGTGCTGTATCTGTGATTTTTCTGGCCCATCACTTTAAGAGAAGACGTGGAAAGAAGAAAGAAAAAATATCACCATGGGAACCAGAGCGCCTCATCCTTGAACACACTAAAAGAACAGCATCAGACAAAGGTTATGTCGAAATAGCTGAATTAAGTGCACAAAGGAAATTTTTAATGTCAATCATAAATGGAGTCCAGTGATTTCTGTGTTTTAGTCTTTAAGTTTTCCTTGCTAAATATTTAACTCAAAAGTAATCAATTTTAGGAAGATTAAAAATATAAATAAACAAACAAAAAATTAAAGTCACTTAATTCTACTACTTAAAAATAACTACTCATAACACTTTGGGGTAGATCTATCCATTTGTGTACACACTTAAAATATTGAGGCATAACATTTTAGATTATATCCAAGTAAATTATTTATATATATATTTTAAGTAAGATTATGATTATGCATTTTATGAACCTTCTTTTGAAATATTTAATAATATATAAGAATGTCTTTGAGATCAATAAATATTTCTCTGTGCTTTTCTTTTTATTATTTACTTTATTATTTACTTAGGTAAATGAATGTACCCTAGTTTTTCTCCCCCTTTTTTAAGAGAGGAAGAAGCATTTTGAAGAGAGGAAGAAGAGAAAGCATTTTTATTTATTTGTGCCAAGTACAGTGAAAATGACAATAATAATGATGGCTCTCACTGAGACTTTATTAGATTTCAGGTGCAGTGCTGAATGCCGTAATTCACTGCACAATTGTTTAGCTTTTGTAGTGACACTATGAATTAGGACTATAATCCTATATTATTAGTCTAATTTTATCCATAAAGAAATTTGAGATATATAAAAATCAAGTGACTTGCTTAAGTTCATGTAACTAGTAACTAAAAATTTGAATAAGGTGCACCCTGGTGGCTTGATTAAATCCACAGCCTCCAATCAGTATATTCCATGTACATCGCAAGAACCCAGTTTTGCAATCCAGAATCAGGGAGGGGTAGGGGGACAACCAAGATGAACAGCTTAATAAAATAAATAAATGCTTCTTCCTTTCCCTGCCTGCCTTCCTGTCTGTCTGCCCGCCTTCATTCTTGCCTGCACCTTTCCTTTAAAAAAGAAAAAAGATTTGAATTGAGTATCTTAACTGTTAACATTAAGAAAAATTGCAGCGCATTATCTGCCCTTGATAAATGGATGATGGTGAGGACAGATTAAAGTATACAAAACTAATTACACTATAATTTGGTATGGATATGACTTAGATGTAATTCGGGAAAGAAAGTACATGTATTTAAATTCGTAATTTGAAGGTTCATAATTGCCAGTTTAAAAAAATGTTTTTAAATTATTTTTAAGAGAGGAAGGAAGGAAGAAAGATGAGGAAGAAGCATTTTAAAGAAGGAAGGGAGAGCAATAAGGTGCATCTTTATTTATTTAGTTAGTTAATTTGTTTATTTGGTTTTTAACTCCAGCCTTGGTTCTCAAATCTGGGTCCTTGGTCTTTACATGGTTCACACATCAGCATCTCAGCCACCTGAGCCATAATATACCCAATTGCCAATCTTTTTATACTGCTTACAATAGGCTGTTCTTATATTGTGATTAATTAGACGAAGTTTTGTGCTTAACTGAAGAGGCAGATTTGAGCAATGTTAGGAACATTATATGATGATGCCCCTGGTGGCCTAGTGGTTTAGTCCACTGGGTATAATCCATATATCTCCCAAGGTCCCCAGTTCAAGAATCGGGCTTGGAGAAACAATGAAGATGAACAACTAAATATAATAAATAGCTTCTTCCTCCTTTCTCTTCCTGACTGCCTGCATACTTACCTTTATTCCTACTGTACCTTTCCTTTTAAAACAAGCAAAACAATTATTTTTAAAAATCCCACCATTATATAGATCTGAGTTTAATAATGGGGTACACTTAATTTTTTTGTAAACATAAAACTTATTTTATTCTTTTTTAAACTTACTTTGTAAAATTGAGTGAAATGTGTTTTAAAATCTGCTTTCTGAATGAATATAACTTTTGAAATTTTACCTGAAATTTATCATTGAAGTTACTAATATTTTTAATAATAAAACTTTTTTTTTTTTTTGGTAGGTTCAAGTTGTTCAAGTAGCAGACAAAATCTGACATTATCTTTAGGTTCTGCCAAAGACAAAGGATCTCAGTCTTGTAATTATGTTAATGGAGAACTTTTCAGTAAGTGCTCAGGTTCTGCGCAGAGTTTGATCTCTGTAAGTAAAGAAAAAACTTTATTTTTCTTATATCTAATGTTATCTATTGGTTTAAATGTCATATACGTATAGACAGCTCTTAGTATGGAAATAACCATAAATCATTTGGTTGTGCCTATTTTCTTCAGGCAAGTAAAGCTACCCTTTTGCTAAATATTCAACCAGTTTGGTGCCAGGTTTCTTACAGTGAGTGATGTGATCTAATGGAGTCCTGTGAGAATGATACTGCTGTGGAAGTGTTGCTTCAGAAATATTTTCTGGAAAAAGCTGGAAGATGCAACCATACGTTAAACTAGTTCTCAAAATCATGTGATGTACGTGCTTAGACTGAAAGCTGCTTGCTGAAGCCAATTATGGAATTCCTCACCTCCTTTAGAACATTAATATAGTATTGACTTGAGAGGAATGAAGTTAGTATTTGTTTAACTCTAATATCATTTGAAAGCTATGTCATAAAATAGGTTGGATGGGCATTTGCTACTAAGAAGCAAAAAAATATGCGTAGTGAAATATGTGTTCTTGATCCTCTCAAACAACATTGGCAGTTTCTTATGTATATACTTCCAGAGTATGTGTGCCTCTCCCATCATTTATAGACATTTACAAATAGTTTTGTAGAACACTATATTCTGTTCTGTTCCTTCTGTATTTCATTGACATATATATTTGCTTCCATTCTTAAATGCCTAAAAATATACTACATTTTTTAAATCTTTTTTTTTCAAATTAATTATCCCCCTTCCTTACCATGCCCCTTTCTCGTCCCCACTCCAGGGGCCCATGGCTTTCATAGCCTGTGTCTTGGCCACTTGAACTACAGGGGAACTACATTTTTAAAAGCATTTTATGGTAGATCTAGATCCAATGGCCTGCAGGTTTTCAATTCCTTTGTGAAACTGAACAGAGTGTATATGCCCATTTAAATAATCTGGACTGTTTCTTTGGCAGAAAAGCATTTTTGCTTTGAACTTTCTCAACTTAAGATTGAAGCTACTCTTCTTGACAAAAAAATGTAAAGAAGGGGAGTCTTATCTTTATTTAAAACAAATACTATAGTGTGAGTAATGAGTCTTTAGAATCACTTAAGTGTCCTTAACTTAGCTGACCTAATCATTCCTCTGCCAGGCGTGTGAACCCACATTTCTGCCTGGAGTTTCTGTCTTTTAATGAGTGTCTAAATAAGGATCATGACAAAAGAAGTGCAAGAGGGGACAGGGTCCACAAAACTTGGTAAATGGATTTGAGAGTGATGAGAAGAGAAGTTAAAGATGACTTCTTGCTTTCAAGTTTGAGAAATTGCAGGGATGAAAGTTTGTTGGTGAGCTTGAAAGGAAGAAGAGGTTTTGTTGTGGAAAGAAACAGAGCTCCTGTTTGATAATGGTCAGTTTGAGACAGCAGCAGAAGGCTCAAGTGGTGGAGTCACCTAATAGGCAGATGAAAATGTGGACCTAGTTTGCTCAAAGAGAACAGAACTGGAGTTGGAGATTTGGGAGTCATCTACATAGAACTGACTGAAATCACTGGCTCATTGAACCTTGCTAGGAAAGGTAAGATGACAGTCTTTTGATTTTTAGTCATTTAGCAGAGAATCAGCATTGTTATAAATTCTAAAAGAAAAATAAGCCAACTACCTCAAATCAAAGTGGGTATATATAAAATTTATAAATACTTAATAATAAAACAGTAAGTAGTATAAAAATAACTGCCTGATTTTTGATTGATAACAGATTATGTTCAGAATACTGTTTAACTTATGTATTTTGAGTAAGCAAAGTTCTGTATACTTAGTTTGATGGAATATAATCAGAATTACTTCTTCAGGTAGACATCACATGGATTGTTTTACCACAAATAGTAATTATATGAATAATTTGAACATATGAAAGACTGTGTAAAATATTATCACAAAAGAGATTTTGAAGTAACTTTGTCATCTTAATTTTAGGTCCAGAGTGTCAATTCTTGTCATAGCTGTGCTTGCGGCAATTCTAATTCCTGGGACAAAGCAGATGAAGATGACATTAAGCTTGTTAATATTCCTGTGACTACTCCTGAGAATTTATACCTGATGGGTAGGAATAACATGATTAAATTTTTTTATTTTTAAGGAGGAGGGCAGGCAGACAAGCTGGAATAGAGGAAGAAGTATTTCTATTATTTGTTTTGTTTTCGGTTGTTCCCCTTAGCCCCAGGTTGTGAACCAACCCGGGTCCTTGGGCTTTTTACTTGATCTATGCCCCAGCTGCCAGCTACACACCTAAAGTGCTAAGGTACACCAACATGAAAAAGTTTTAAGATAATGTACTCACATTTAATAGGAAACTGGAGAATGATGAATGATTCTAAAGGAAAGAAAATAGAATTTTTAAATATTCTTATATTTGCTGAAGCTAGTAGACAGAACATGATCCATTATGTAAGTTTCTTTAGAGTGATGTAACAAAATTATCACAAACTTAATGACCAAAAGCAACATTAATTATCTCACAGTTAATATACTAGAAGTCTGAAATCACTTTCATTGGGTTGAAATCAAGGTGTCATTAGGGCCATGCCCCCTCTGGGGTCTTAGAGGGGAGATCTGTTTCTTGCCTCTTCCAGCATCTGTTGGAAGCTGGAATTCTTTGACTTGTGACTGCATGACTAGACTTTGCCTCTCTTCTTACCTTTACCTATGTGTGTGTCAAATCTCCCTCTGCCTCTCTCTTATAGGGATCATTGTGATTGGATTTAGGGATCAGCAGATAATCTAAGATGATCTATTCATGTTCAGATCCTTGGCTTAGTCATATCTGCCAAGACCTTTTTGTTTATTAGGTAACCTAGTTTCTAGAGCTTAGGACCTGCTATCTTTGGGCGATCCTTATTCAGTTTATTACATTCACTGAACTGAACCTGTCTCATCCAGCTTTCATTCTGTTTTTTTTAACAAAAAATATTTTTAAAAAGAGAAGATTTAAAATCACATTTCTCTTGGTCTGACCCTGAGCATGTCTGGAAACTCTCCTTGGAACCCAGGAAAAGAACCAGAGAGCTTAACGCCACATCACATTAAAATGTTTTCTATTTTTTTTTTTTTTTAACGGAAAGGTACAGACAGGAATAAAGGTGAGTAGGGGCAGGCAGGCAGGAAGAGAGAGGAGGGAGAAGCATGTTATTAATTTTATTTAGTTGTTCATCCTGGTTGTCCCTGCTGGCCCTGGGATGCAAACCCCGGACCTTGGGATATATGTGGACTGTGCCCCAACCACTGCCCTATAAGTGTGCATCAAAGCTCTTTTCTTTTACATGTGCGCAAGTTTTGAATTATTTTGGTTTCGTTTGACATCCATAATGATTTTAGTAAGCCATTTTTATATTTGGAGAAAATAAGGTACATATTTACCCATTTTCTTACAAAAATATTCTGATAATGAGGAGCTGAAATTCCTACTTGAACTGTAACCCTTTATGAGTTTTCCCTGTAGTCTTGCAGATTTTTAACTCTGGCTCAGCTGTTTATCCATCCAAACCAGCAAGTTGGTATCATAGTGGTTTAAGATGTCTTTTGGTGGAAAAAAGGGTGGAAAAGACTGTTGTATATTTCTATACTGTTATCTTTCTTCTCAACCTTACTGTCTGCTTCTGACAGGGAGAACTGCTTATAAAACCAATAGATTCTTTTTAACTAGTTTCTTCTATTTGCCTATTAGTTTTGGGTTTTTTTTGAATTTAGGGATATATTTTGAAAAATAGTTGTGTGACTATAAAAATTAGCCATTTTTGTTGGGCTTTTGGTGAATTTATGATATTCTGGGAAAAATCCAAGTACCATATACATTTGGGTCATTTTTTAAAAAATGGAAACATAGTAATTTCTCTCTGATTTTTGATTAGAAGTGGAGGCATGGAACATAATGGGAAATTAAGGTTCTGCTATGAAATAATGTAAGCATAAAATTATTCTTTAGTACCAATATTAGTCATTGGTGTCATTGGTGATAACTATATGAAAAACACTTCAGACCCCAAATGATTTTATTTTGGCATTGGTTTTACTTATTAATAATTGTTCTGGTCTTAATTTTTAGGTATGGAGTTGTTTGAGGAGGCATTGCGTCGATGGGAACAAGCGCTAACCTTTCGAAATAGACAAGCAGAAGATGAAGCCTGTGGTCCCATTAAGTTAGGTGCAGGAGATGCCATTGCCGAAGAAAGTGTAGATGTAAGGGTGATTTATCTGGGGGGTGGTCTTCTTAACAAATGAAGAGTCGAATTGTATTCACTGTTGATTTAGTGTACTTTTGGGGCATTTAATAAACTTTTTTTTTTCTCTTTTGGGATTATGTGGGAGTATTTCTTAGTTAGCTTTTTTTGTTGTGTTCAGTTAGTGGTTAAGTAATTTTCCAAGAATATAGAATTAAGGTATAGGGAGGAATGAAAGTAAGTAGGCAGGCAGGCAGATAGAGGAGGAAAAGGTACTTATTTTATTTAGTTGTTCCCCTCGGCCCTGGGTCTTGAAACTGGGTCCCTGGAAAATATGTGGACTGTGTCCAGTGGACTTGTCCACTAGACCACCAGGACATGCCATGATTCTCAAATTTGAGTATACCTCAGAATCATCTGCAGGGCTTGGTAAAAGACAGATTTGGGTGACTAGCATCTAGGGTGTGATTGGGTACGGGTCCTGAGAATTTGCATTTTTTCTAACAAGTTTTCAGATGATATTAATGCTGCTAGTACAGGAATCTTACTTTGAGAACCCCCAGTCTGTTCCAACTCCTTAATTTATAGATAAAGAAATGGAATCTCTGAAAATTCATGTCATTTTGCCAAAGACTTGACTGTATATAATACTTTTTTCACCGCTCGACAGTTATTTTTTATATCACTCATTTTCTCTGCTTTCATTTAAAAGTGGAAAATGTTTAGAATTCTAACCTCGCAATGTAATATTTGGTATCTGTGCCATTTCCTCCTTGTAGGATATTATTAGCACTGAGTTTATCCACAAACTTGAAGCTCTGCTGCAAAGAGCTTATCGTCTCCAAGAGGAATTTGAAGCTACCCTGGGGACATCTGATCCAAATTCCCTTGCTAATGATATTGGTAAGAGGGATATTTTGTATGACTTTAATGAAATGTCTGATTTTCTTATTTTCTTGGAATATTTGGAATGTTTTGCTTAAGTATTTTATATATGAATAGGTTGCATATCATTTTCAGAAAATAGTCAAAACATAGAATTTTTTTCATATGTATTGTGGGTTTTTTTCTTTCAGTTTGTTTTTTATGTGAACTTAATGCCCTTCAGATATAAATTCAAGTATTTACTCATAGGAAAGATTGTTACCTTACTTTTAAAATTACATTCTAAGTAAAAGAATCTCACCTAAAATACTGGATGGAGAAAAAGAAAACCAAAAATAATATAAAAATGGACAGAGTTGCACCTCTCAGAAACATGCATGTGGCTCGGACATATATTTAAAATATTTTAATCGGTTAATATATTTTTTTAAATTATAATGTGCTTCAGTTTGCCTTTTTTTTTTTTTAAAGGAAAGGTGCAGGCAGGAATGAAGGTGAGCAGAGGCAGGCAGGCAGAAAGAGAGAGAAGAAAGAAGCACTTCAGTTATTTATCTATTTTTTTCCAATTCATTCTTGTTGTTACTCCTGGATCCAGGACACAAACCCAGGTCCTTGGAATGCATGTAGATTGTTTTTTTAAAGAGGAAGGAAGGCAGACAGGAATGAAGATCAGCAGGATTGGAGGAAAGAAGGAAGAAAGAAGAGGAAAAAGCATTTTTTTTTTGAACTTCACATGGTCTATGCCTGAGCTACCAGAATTTACCACATCTTTTTGTTAAAGATAAATCTTTTTATTGTGAGGTGGATTGTTGTTTGCTGATAAAGAAAGAGATGGTGTTAAAGCTTTCCACACTTATTTCCGAACATAAAGTACTCAAAGTGGCTGCATTTTGAGAAGTTCACACATCAGTGTATTTTGAAGTTGGATAAAAGATTTCATTAGTATTAGAATCATGAATCACTGTGTCAGCTATATGAAACCTCTTTACATTAACTTTCACCTTTGATTTTTCTACTATTTTTGTCACCGAAAATTATTTATTTGTTGAATGTTTTTGAAAGTTTTCTGCTCTTAGCATAGGCATAATATTGTAACATATGGAGATGACAGGACAGGAAAAAATGTAGACAGTATTATGTCAACAAATAGAATGTGTCAGAGCCTTCTTACTTCTTTCTACTTAATTTCTCTCCCACCCTTCCCAGCACTGGATCTCGAACTGCGTCCTTGGGGTTTCCCTGACCTGCACCTTAGCCACCTTAGCTGCCTGAGCCGTGAGAGTGCACTGTGTAACTTATTAGAGTGGCATTTGCTGTAGTATTTAGGAGAAAGAATAGAAGAAATTTTAAAATAATTCAAATGTAAGAATGGGAATGGACCAATAGAAAAGGCAGGAAAGTGGTTAGGTAGTAAGGAAAACTACAGAGAAAAAGAAGAAAGAAAACTTTAACGTATACAGAGGAAGAGGGAAAGGGTTCTAAGACTTTTAACGTCTTATTCTAGGAATAAAGTCTTCCCCTTGCTAGTCTAATCTTTTACTTGCAGCTTCTTTCCAGTCTCATGATAAGCATCATGTCGAATACTTGTTAGTCTTATAATACGCATCTCAGATTTGGTTCTGTTTCTTAGGCCCAAAGTTTCTTTTTCCTACTGACCAAGGTTGGTAGAGTCTATCTCTGATTTCTTTAGATAACTAAGTCATAAAAGATTGTTGGCTACTGCTCCAAAGTTTCTCCTTGGGTTCACATTGCTTCTGGTCAAGAACAACCCTGGGCACTGGTGTAATTTCTGGAGGTTTCCAGTTGTTCTAAGGAAAGTGTTAATTTAGAGCTTTAAATGGATAGGATTTCTAGAGGGGGACCTTAATGAAGTCATACATTTGGTTAGATTAGGTTTGGTATAAGTTCCTGACCCCATCCATATCTTAAACTGAGGTGTCACTGGTCACTAGGCTGGCAGGCTTTTTCCTTCCTGTTACTGCCCTGGAGATTACAGTTGACATGAAGCGATTATATTTTGTTTTTCCTTGGGAATTGCTTGGATATTGTTCTATTGTTGCAAGTTTCCATATTTGAATTTCTGGATTGAAAGAGCTGAATCTATGATCAAGATGCTAGTAGGAGAGTAGCTCTGTTATATATGTAACTTGATATTAATCAAATTGTTTAGAAGACAGTTAACTCTTTATTCTCTAAATCCAAATTCACTTTACACATTTAATTTATGTTGTTGAAAGGGTACTTAGAGTTAGTGGTTATAAATAAAGAGAGGCTAATAAACACCTTCAGAAGCTTAAGGGTGAATTTAAACCAAGTATTGATCTGACTTCAGTGAATATTGTTTTAGAATATGCTTTGTCTTATTTATTAAAATGAATTTTTTTTTCTTTTACGAATTTGATTGGTTTTTGAAGTTGGAGGTTTCCTTAAGAGTCATCTAATTTATATCATTCCTCCTTTACTTAATATCTGTCAGCTATCATTTTTTGCATGTTATCATGTGCCAGGCCCTTTGCTAAGCACTTACGTACATCATGATTTTTTGTCTAGGTCAGACACTATTCTGAGTGAAAATGATCTCATTTATTCTTCACAAAAACTTTCATGAGATACAGTTATCTTCTTATTTTTCAGAGGTACAGAGATATTAACTTCTCCAGGTAAAGTGGCAGAACCCAGATTTTGACCTAGGCAGGCTAGCCTCAGAGTTCCTTTCTGTATGTGTGTGTCTTTGTGTCTGTTGTATCTGTATGTGTGTGTATCTATGTGTATGTACACATTTAGTTTTATCATAATAAAGCAACCTTTACACTTTTGATGTTTTAAACTGAGCATCATTTTCCAGTGGGGGAAAAAAAAAAAACATTTAAATTAGACAGGAACAAAATTACCATAGAGAATGTCAATTTCAAATTCTATCCTGTAGGTTCTGGTGGTTCTCCCATCAAGTGGTCTGGCTTAAGTTATCATTAGGAGAAACGGAGTCCATATTCTCAAATACTATGTTTTTTTTACCTCATCACTTATAAGACATCTTTGAATCAAAGGGTTTACTTGGAACTCTTTGTGGACAGAGTATGCCTACAAGTAAAATTCCCTGTAGGAAATCTACTCTTAGCAGGAAGTGTGGAAACTTCATGGATGCTGAAGTAAAGAAATTTATTTCTGGTGGTAGTATACTTTATTTAGTGTGGATTTTCTTTTCCTTTAAATAGTTTTTCCTTTGTCCATATCTATATGGTGATCTGCAGTTAACTCAAGGATCTTTTCTTTCCTCCTCTTTCGGCACCCTCGGCACACTAGACAAAATATCACTCATTTTTGCGGAAGGAAATTGTCAAGGTTTAATCTGAGACCAAAAGAAGTGAACTAGAACTACTTTTTACCTAAGGGAATTTAGTGGAGTACTTTAATGAATCACTCTGATGGATTGCCTTTTGCCTGTATCTGCATAACTGAAAGTATGACTGAAAATTCTCGTTGGCTAGTTTCAGATCCTAGCTTCACCAATTGTTAACTGTGTGATTGTGTATCTTATCTCAGCTCTAGCCTTGTCTGGAAAATGGGCAAATAATACCTATTTTATAAAGTAATTATGAAGATTAAATAAAATAATACATATAAAGTGCTAGGAACAGGGTAACAATGTTTATTGTTTTGTTACTTAAACTTTTCTGGGACTCTTGCAGAATAGCATCATTTTACTTCTTGGATATTAGGCTGTGGTTTGGTTTTTTTGTTCTACTTGCCTCATCCTCTGCTTGCTAATTTCAAACTATTCTTCTAAATTTCTGGTCCACTGATACACCCTTTTCAGGTTATCCAGTGATGTTATAATACTATAGATTAAAATTTGTGTTTATTTGTTTTTATAGGAAAGGTGCAGGCAGGAATGAAGACGGTAGTAGACAGGTAGGCAGGAAGAGAAAGAAGGAAAAAGTACTTTATTTCTTTTTCATTTAGTTGTTCACACTGGTTATTCCCCCTGGGGCCCAGAACTGGAAACCAGTCCTTTGGAGGTGATTGACCCAACTGCTACTCCACAAGGACATGCCTTTCCTGTTATTTTCAATGTGCCTTTGGGACGAAGGACAAGTAGATGCCAATGCTCTGTCTACCATCTAGAAAAAGAAATTCTGCACATAACAGACCCTAAAAACTTTGCTAGCTTTTGTAACATTGCTGCTATGGTGCTTATGGTACTAAAATGTTTAAATTCTTTGTTATTGTTAGATTTGTTGTTGTTAAGCCACTTCTTCTCTGATTTGTTCCTCTGTAGTTGTTTATCTTTTTTCCACTGGAAATTTCAGTGATTTTAAGAATTATGTGCCAGTAACTGGATCTAGATATTTACTACTTATATCACAATATCAACTTTATTTTTAAATAAAGGAAGGGAGAGGAGAAAGAAGTATTTAAGGAAGGAAGTTATTTATTTAGTTGTTTGCTTTTGTTTTTTACGCTGGCCCTGGGTCTTCTACCTGGTCCTTCGCATGATTCACAGGCCAGTGTCTCAACACCCTGAGCCACAAGGGTACACCCCACAATATCCCATCTTAAGTAGACAGAGATCTGAGACATGACACTTTAAAATTTTCTAGATCACTATGCATTAAGACACTTTATTGTTCAACTAGCTATAAATTCAAAATTCTACTTTCACATTTTTTTTCAGTTTTGATTATAAATCAATCATGGGATACTTTATTATATGTCATGTCAGAACATATGTGCATTTATCTACTTAACCAGTTAATAGGAAAAAAGTAATGCAAATCATCTTAGTTTTGGAAGATACATATGTCAAGTTTTATGGAATATTGTAGAGCCTCAGCAAAACTTATTTTGGTAATTTGCTAGATCAGAATATAAACAGAGACTCTACTTGATTTTACATTTATGCTCCTTTTAGTGGAATCTTTTCCCAAGTTAATATTGTAGATAAGATTATAGAAGAACAGTTTAAATCTTCAGTAAGATTTTTAGTGTTTAAAATAACCTTAGCATTGTTCTTTTTATATAAGTTGTATCTATTCCCTCTTTAAAAAGCAGCAGATCCAAAACACCTTTTGAGTTGTCAGTATTACTAGTTACTTGATTATTTTAGATAGGTAAAGTTAGTAACAGTATAAAAAATATTTAAGTCTGTTGTATCAATACAAAAATATAATATGATTCAAACTGGGTTATAATTATGGTTGCAAAACTGTATATTTGATAAAACTTACTGTGCACTTAAGAAGGAGTTTTATAGTATATAAATTATACTTCAGTAAAGCTATTAAAATGTACTCTGGTTGCTGGTAGGCTAATTTAAGTGAATTTTCATGAATTGGAAATAGTACAGAATAGCACTTTATACTGAAAATTTTAAATAAAGCAAATCCCAAAATTTGTTTCAAAACCCATCAAGACTCATGTTTAAATGCTGCTGGATCTGGTGAATTGTAAACTGTTTTACTCTAGGTGGTGCCACTTCATCTGGTAACCAGAAAAACCTAGCATCCTTTGTCAATAACCAGTGAACCATATCTTGGTTACATGTTTAGAAACTTCTGCAGGTGGTTTTGGTAACTATTTTGCTGTTATTTTTACTTTTATTGTTAAATGTAGAATCATTTTTATGTTTTGTAATATTATTGTAATGACCATCTAAGTAGTCATTAATGTGATAAATACTAAAAAGGAGATCAAGTAACTGCTGTTAACTTAGTACAGAGTGTGCTGTAAATAATGTGCTGAGGAACTAGAAGAGCAGAATTAAAGCAGGAGTATTCATTTTTAAATGAAAAATTTGTCATACCTTGGTGGCTTAGCATTTAAGTCAGTCAGGCATAGGCCACATACATCCCAATGCCTCAGGTTTTTCAGCTGGTGGGGTGGGTGCTAGAGGGAACAGCCAATATGAACAACTAAATAATAATAAAATTGTCTGCCTACTTGCCTTCATTTCTGCCTGTACCTTTCCATTAAAAAAAAAAGAAAAGAAAAACTCTGGCAACCTTGATCTCAAATCACACAACCACGCTAATGCTCTCCTAAGCCAATCTATCATCTGTGTTAAAATGGGACATATTTTAGTATTTGAAAAGGAAGTCACAGTGATGCAAGAAATGTTATTTACAAATAATTTGTTTTAAAAGCATTCTTTTTTTTTTTAAGAAAATGTGCAGGCAAGAGTGGAAGCAAGCAGAGACAGGCAGGAAGAGAGAGGAGGAAAAAGCACTTTATTTTTTATTGAGTTGTTCATCTTGGTCTTTCACCCCAGTCCTGGGTCTTTGATCCTGGCCTGGTGATATGTGGCCTGCAACCTCAGCCAAAGGCACTGCTTCTCCACTAGGGTGTGCTCCCCCTTTTTTAAAAGGAAAAGTGCAGGCAGGGCAGACCGGCAAGATTGAGGAGGAAACAGTTTCATTTATTTTATCCGACTGCCTCCCTGTACCCCAACCACCCCCCACCCCAACCCTAGCCCCAGAGCCTAGTCCCTGGGATGCATGTCGACTATGCTCTACTGGAGGTGGTGGACTAAACTGCTAGGGTGTGCCCCAAAGCAGTCTTAAAGATGGGTTTTATTGTAATCATTTATTGTGCTTTAAAACTATGCTTGAAAAAAGAAATAGCACAATAGTTGTAATGTACTTCCACCCCTTCAATATCTGTTCCTGTAAGAAACATTGTTTCAAATTAGACAGTATTTGAATTATATTGAGACATGAATTCCTATAAAATGTAACCACCCCAAATTCTTTAATTTGTCTTTTGCCTTGTTCTGTACTGTTTTTTCCTTAACCATTCTGAATTAGTGAATCATTATTGTGTATATTTCTATATTTACTCTTACACACCAGAAGTTTACACCTGCCTTAAAAGTAGTTTTTTGTTCTAGTCTTATTATAAAATGAAGATTTTAATTCATTTTCTAATTCAAAAAAACTCCAAACCTTTTCCTTCACTTAAGAGACCTTTCAGTGTTACATGTGAGGTGTTGAAATCATTAGACGGCAGCACATTTTATCTACATGTTGGATGCCTATGACTCATAAATGCCATTCTGTGCTTCTCATAGTACTGAGAGTTAAATTTAGGTCACTGTTCTTTTTTCTGGCATGCTTCGTATACACCTGCTGCTATAACTCAGAATGAGACAGAGTGTGGAGGTTATGTGCAGATGCTGGAAATAACATGAGTGTAAATTTCCATTACTGTGCAAGTTCTTCTAGGTAATTGCATCTAGAAATGTGACATGTGTAGTTTCTGTTTATCAGAGAATTGTTAAATTATGATTTTGTTGTTATAATTTTTGAAGGCTTATCCAGAAAACGCCAGTATGATCTAAGTTTAGACAGTCTAGCTTAGTGGTTAAGAACATGGACTTTAGAATCAAACAGTTATGAGTTCATATCTTAGCTCTACTGCTCTTATTGGCTATAAAACCTAAACTAACTTCGACCTCTCTAAACTTCTTTGTAAGATGGAGGACTCTGTATATAGGTTTCCACCTTCACTATCTCAAAGTATGTTGTTCCTATTTGATATGATTTGGTAATTCTTTTTTGGATCTGGGAACACTATAATAATTAATTTATAAGAAAAATTGAGCATTTCTCACAAAATTGATTTTTTTCACATTATAGAAGCAACAAATTTACATTTTCTTGAAGCAATGTCTAAGCCATATTTAAAGTTAATTATTTAGGAAGACAAAACCACTCTTATAAATTTACTTCTTTTCTGTTATAAAACTAATGTGAAAGACATACTTTACAAAAGTATTTATTCTAGATGTAGCTAAGATTATTTCCTGATCCTTGATCTTGCCATTTGTAAAAAAGAAAACAAACAAAAATGGTAATATACTTCTTGTTGCCAGTACATGTAGTTATTCAGCAAGTTCTGTCAATTTTGCTTCCATGCATAGCTCTCATTTAGTCTGTTTTCTCAGCACCTTCATTGTATTCTGCTTGGATTTTATATTCTCCTAATTGGGTTGCTGCCTCCAGTTTCTCTCCCGATTGGTGCATCTGTACCTTGTTTCTGGAGTGTTCTTGGTGCAGAGCTCTCTTCTTGTTAACGTCCAGGTTTTTGCACCATTTTTTCTGACCTATTTCTTTTAATGGTTCACAATATTCCAGCCAAACTTAACAAGGTCACTTCCATAACTGAAATACTTCTCTAAGATTTAGTTGTATCATTAACTCCAGGTTTTAAGTAAATTCTTCTTCTTTTGCTAATGTTGTTCCTTTGCATAATTCATCATGCTCTGAACCACTTTATTCTGTCTATAGAACACAATTCTTCTTAAAGCTACTTCCTTTGTACATTCTTTTCCACTTTTCAAGACAAAGGAAACCTTTCATACCTTTCTCTGTTCCTTAATAATGGCATTGGTTAGAGTTAAGTGTACCTTTTAAAGATGTATTTCTCTCTCTGGGGTCTGAGTAAATTGAGAACACAAATGAGCCAAATGTTGATTATGAAACAGTATTGACTTTATTTGGAACTTTTTTCACTAATGGTTGGATTGGACAATGTGGTCAGGCTTCCTTACATCTTTCTCACTTTCCCTTAAAAAAAAAAAAAAAAAAGTCTGAAGAAGAGTCGGGAATGCAGAGCAAATTCCTAGCACACTCACTCAGCCATCTGCATAGGGATTGCCTGACTGCCTTAGAATCCTTGCCAACAGTGTTCAGCTCAAGAGAATGCAAGCCTACAAAAAAGTGATGTGTTTGCAGACCTAGACCTTTCTCTAGAAGAGAGAGTGCACATCAAGAGCCCTGCAATGAACAATGACCACCTTGTTTTCTTCTGTTTAATGGCACTCAGGTTCTCAGCATTAGCTGTTACTCTTCCCATAGGGAGGGGCAGATGAATTAGTGAAGGGAGCAACTTAGAGTGTTGAGTCAATATAACATCTTACTGGATGATGGAGTCAAAGTCACACATTAAATATGAAGTTGTGAGGGGTTTAATGGTTTCATCAATGACATCGGCTACTTTTGATAGTACTTTATAATTATCTATGTACATATCCAGTTTCTCATATTAGACCATAAACTCCTATGTGTAGATGGCATATTTAATTCTTTTCTTTTCAGTGCCTGATACTCTGGCTTCACTGTAATATAGATAATCAAGAGGTCTGTGGGTCTTAACAGGATGGTTGTCAGAATCACCTTTGTATCTTTTCAATAACATTCCTAGACTTTATTCCAAAACTTTGTGGTTGTGAGTGTGATTTAACAATTCAGGAGGTGATTCTCTTATGCATTTCTGTTTAAGAGGCCTTTCAAATAATATAGGAATGAGAGATATATGAATGGATAGGTAGGTTGATAAGATGGGTGACATTAAGATTTTTGCAATAAGTTTGAGTAAGTTGGTGTTATAATTTTCACTTTTATGTGGAGCTTCAGTTTGATGCTGAAATTTAACCAAAGTTATCATTTATTTAAAGGATATGAGGAAAATATAATGTATGATTCCTAAGTGTCTTCTTTTAAGCCTCAATTGTGTAGTTGCACTGCTGATAGCAGTGTGTCTATTTCTAAGTTTCTATGTCTTTTTCTTCTCTAGAGAATGAGAACCAAGTAGAAAAAAGTACAGAGAATTTTCTTAAAGCTTTATCAAATACTAAGATGTTGCTAAATATGCTTCAGGTTTTTTTTAAATAATCAGCTGTAGTATGTCAGGTATAGTTGAAGTAAGCTATGACCCTTTTCTTGTTCTGCCCCCGCCACACCCCAAGGTGCTTATTTTGGTGTTTATCATAAACCTGTACTTAACAGTTATAGTCATCATGTTCCAGTATACATGCATGCACATGTCTTTTTGTGCACATTTATAGACATTTCTTTAGGACAGGTATCTTGGGTTTTGTTTTGTTTTTTAAAGAGAGAAAGGAAGAAGCATCTTTATTTATTTATTTTTTTCACCCAGCCCCAGGTCTCTAACCTGGATCCTTGGGCTTTACATGGTCTGGACACCAGCATCTGCTGCCTGGGCCACGAGAGTGTGCCCTAGGACAGTTTTTAAATGGATAGTAATGAATTGTTTGTGGTTGTGAATTCACTTAGTAAGTTGTAACCCCCCCCCACACGTATATGCACTTATGTACATGAAAACACACCTATGTACATACATTAGTTTTATGAATATTCAGTTGTATTTGTTATATTCATGTACAATTGTCTACTGGATTTCAAAATGTACTTCTTTGGTCATTGATGTGAATGACAGCCACTGCTATAAATGTGGTATTGAAGGATTACCAGTTATCTGGTCTTCAGCTTTGGTAGAGAACACCAGTTTAATTTCTAGAGTATTTGTGCTCATTTAAACGTCTATCAGCAGTGTATCAGAGTTCCTTCTCATATCTTCATTTTGTTTAAGGTTTCTGTTGAGTACCCCGATGTTTTTTATCTTAATACTGTATTTATCAATCTTTCCTTTATGACTTGTGCTTTCTATATATTGTTTAGAAGGTATGAAAATTATTTTGATTCCCTTTGTAAATTAAAATTTTTTCTTTTCATATGAAATTTTGTTTTTTAATCTTCCAGGAACTGATTTATTAAATGAATATTATTTTTAATTACTTTTTTAAAAATATTTAAATGACTAGTTGCCTCAACACCGTTTAATATGATATATCTTTTCTTACTTATTTGTAATACCCTGTCATGTATCGGGTTGTCTTGCATGTGTCTTTTCTGCACTCATTTTTGTACCTGTATTAGTTTCATAATGCCTTAATTACTGTAAGTTTGCATAGTTATTGTAATGAATCTTGACACCTGGCAGGGTGAATCCATTCAGTTTTAATAATTGCCTTAGCTATTTTTAGTTTGCTTTTACTACTGAAGTTTAGGATAGCTTATCAAGTTTCATGAAAACCTCTCTTGGAATTTCAGGTATTACCCTACATTTATAAATCAGCTTGTGGGAAAATTTACATTTTCATAAAGTTAATGTTTCCATCTATGAACATATGATTCATTTAAGTTTAATTTAAATTTCTCTATGGAGGTTTTATATATCTTTATTCCTTGGTCCCTTACAGTTTTTGTTGTCATTGTACATTGTATCCTTTTGAAATTTACATTTTCTTATTTTTTGTTGCTGGTATCTGAAATGTTATATTTACATTTGAATATTATCAACAACCCTCTGAACTCTTATTAGTTCTGCTACCTGTCCTTTGTCATAGAGTCTTTTGAAATTTGTATCTAGACCATATATCTGAGTGAGAGCATATGTATTTTTATTTATTTCCAAACTATATGATTTCTGTTTTCTTTTTCCTTTTCCATCTTACCTAGAATCTACCTAGGTAGATTCTTAGTCTTTTTGCCTCTGAAGAGCAATCTGTAGAATGGAGGACAATGAGTTAACTGGCCCACTGCAGAGAATCAAAGACTGTGACCCCTTTGCTGTAGCCTCCAACTAAGATAGAGGAGCATTAATGGCAGGGTCTTGTGAAGACTGCTAAAGCAAATATAGCTTAGAAGAGAGCTTGTGAGTTTTCATTTAGCTATTTACTGTGTGTATTATATGTGATGAAATACAGATGAAATATGGACTACAAGTCCCTGTTCAGGTTGCTTGAGGTCTGATTGACCAATTAAGACTTAATCTTATGGCAGTTAGAAGGCAATTTAAGTTAATATATATTTCAGTACTGAGCTATTTCATAAGACTCAGAGCTTAAGCTCCCTCCACGCAGCAAAAAAAGTTCTTTTAACTTTTCCTTCCCACTCCTTCTTTCCACTATCTCCCAAGTGAAGTGCACTAAACCTATTTAAGAGCCTTAGATAAGAACTTGAAAATAAACAGAGCTGGCTTGGGACATATGATTATCTTTGGTTGTCTGCTGATAGTTTTTGCTGAATTATCTATCTTTGAAACTGGTACAGAACTGTTTTATGCATGATTATATTATTTTTCCTTAATAAGTAAATAATTCATAAACTCTGAAGTGCCTGTAAATGAGCAGTAAATGCATAAATGTTTATTATTTTGGTTCAGAATACGTCTTACTATATGTAAAAATTTATATATGTGAAATATACAATAAAAGTATATATATTTCATGTTAAGCAGAAACTTATTATCTGAAGTATTTTGATAAAAATTAGATATTAGTTGGTCATAACAACTAATGAAAGAGTGGTAGAATATGAGATTAAAACCTAACACCAGGTAATGATTTATACTTTAGTAGACCTATCTTATCTCACAGGGTATGCATCATTACATGGTTTGGTAGTTTATTTCAGTAACAAATACATTTAAGAACTTAAATTATTCTGTACTTACTTTTGTTAGGCTGTTGGGACCAGACTAAATTGCTGAATTTAATACCAGTATAAAAATAAAACTGATTAACAACCAATGAAGCTTACTCACAATTTCCTGGGGATTACTTAGTGGATTTCTTCTAAAATTAATTGGGCTTCATAGTTTGTCTGCTTATGTTTTCTATAAAGAATAGTTAAGTATTTGCAACACCAGCATTAGCAGGCAACTATGAAGCCATAAGTTTGATAAATGTTTTGTGTTTGTCCTTTTTTTTTTTTGGCTGAAGCAGTGGACTTTGAGATTCTTTTATACTGATGTGTGGGAACAGATTTAGCCCTTAAAAACAAACCAGGAATTCTTGCAGCTTAATAGCATTGCTTCGCATTTTTCAGATATGTGTTTAGGCCTCTTTATAATTTCTTTTTTGAACAGAATGAACTCATAGAATTTTAGATCTGGAATACTTATTTAGCAAATACTTGATTGCTTAGTATGTGTCAAAGGTGGTATAAGGCATGGTAGAGACAAGGATGACAAGATTTCATCCTTGATTTTAGGTAACACAGAGTCTAATTTTGGAGATAAGTATTGAAAAAATTATGAAGCACAGTAGAGTAAGTGCTGTAATAGTATGTTTAGAAAGTGCTGTGGAAACACCCAAGAAAAATATGTTTATTCATGGGGATGTGGGTGCTCAGGGAAGACTTACAGGAATAACACTTGAAGAAAGATGACCCACCAGGAAGATGAATCAGAAAGGGCATTCCAAGCGGAGGGAGCATCATGGATCAAGGTTTACAGTGGAGCCTATTTAGGGAACTATAAGCCATTTGATATATCTTGGACAACACATTGTGTAGGAGAAAGGTGGGAAATTAATAATTATTAAAGGTGGGCAGGAGATAAATCATGATGGTCCTTCTTTTGTATCCTTAGGCAAAAGAGAGTCTGAGGATTTTGACAAGTCATAATCAAGTTTATGTGTTTGCAGGAGATTGTAAATGGGTTCATTAGCACAATTTAAATATTTTACCCATCTTTCTTTCTGTTCTCTTATGCATAGGATTTTATTGAGACAATGAGGTATCTTCTAAGAGAAAATTAGAGATTTTTCCAGTCTTCTACTGACTACACAAATAGTCTGGCACAGAAGAGCTGTAAAGTTGAATCTTCTGATCACTAGAGAGATGTTATTCTTCTTTTTTGGTTAGCAGCCAGATAGAATAGTTAGCAATATTGAATGCACTTGGCAGGACAAGGAAGTACCTCAGCCTATCATCTTGAGACAAATGTCAGCCCAGAGTTGACACTGTTAAGACTTTGCCCTTTGTCCTTTCCTGCAGAATCATTGTGGTTGGAGGATAAACTCCCTGAGGGTTTATTTTTAGGGAGTGACATGATTACAGGCTTAACTTGTATACTCAAACCTCTAAATTTATATAGAGTACAAATTACAGATCATATGAGAAATTTGGCCTCATAATTTCCTTTTATCATTAAGGCTCAATGTTAATTTCAAATCATTTAATAAATCTACAAAATGAAGCCTAATATTAAATATACAAGTCAAAATAGGTTCAGAGATGAAAATAGTGTAATGAGCATTGCTGAAATGCCAGAAATAAGGGAAATTCCTTCTTGCCTTTGCCTCTTATATTCAAGTTACATCCTATCATCTAGATTACTAAGACTAAAATCCTCATTAGCTTTTGTGCAATGTAGAAAGTGACCCATGTAGCCCTGTGGGAAAGGCACCTTTATGATAAGTAGGTTCACATTCTTCCAGGAAGATGCAGGCATAGAATATAGGCTGGCTTTCAACTTCGAGGTGTGTTGGTACGGTGTAGCGTAACCAGTTGTTCCTAGTGGCCCTCTTAATGCCTCTAAAACTGCAGACCTAACCTTAATTACATTTTGCTCACTATGGATTATCTGAGTCACTTCTTTCTTCTCAGAAAAAGTAGGAAATACTCTTACTCTTCCCTTTCCTCCTGCTGCTCATTTTGCATTGACAACTATATTTCCCTGTTAGGAAGCATAGTTGTTATGTTGGCAAGTCATGGCATGTAAGAGGTTTTGATGAGCAGGGAAAGCCAGCTGTTAGGAAAATCTTTTTGGTGGTGCCATTGTATTTGGCTGTCTTTGTACGTGTATATTATTTTATAGAGGCAACACCGAGTCATAGCACATCAAAGACTGATCAGTCACTTCTACGTTCTTTTGCTACAGTGGATTTCATTGTTGTTTTTACTATTAACTTCCATTTAGGGGAAGAATCAAGAAAATACATGTTCGCTTCCTTGGTTCTTTCCCTTTTCTGAAATTATTTTTTATTTTTGTATTTAAGTTTTTCTCTCAAATTATACTGTAGCATCTTAAAACAAATCAGAATAAAAGATTCTGCCCTATGGGTGGTGTGGATAGTCATACAAGACACATAAAGAAAAGCCATAGTTTTTTAGATTCCTTAATTGTTTTAACAGATTATAGCAGACTGTGTTTGGAAAATAGCTTGTCTTGTCAGCAGCAGGAACTTTTCCATTTTTAATAAAACCTTAGAAAGGATAGGATTCCAAGTCATATTTAAACAGCTAAAAATCATCTGGAGAATAGCTGCTGACGTACAAGTCAGATGACATTGAGACATTTGGCAGACTTCCTCTTCTTGCTGGTGTTATAAAATCCACACTGGACAGCCTGGATTTTAAAAGAAGAGAGGCATCTTTGGAATCTCCATTAGAAACTGCTGAGGTTAAAATAGATCCCATCCCTTCTGAGTGACAGAAAATAGAATGTGCCTAGGGACGGCAGAAGTGAGACTTGCCGAAAACCCACTTGGATTAGTTTTAAGAAATAGATCCAGGCCTGCCTGAATTTCCAAGTTCCAGGGCTGAAGAGTCTTCTAGTTTTTTCTTTTTCTTTTTTCAACTTTCAAGCAAATTCTTCTCTCAGAAAAAACTTAAGAATATGTGAATTATGAGATTCTGAAAGAAAAAGGAAGGCTTGAATCCAGGCAGATTTTTGGCCTAAGATATGAGAGTATTAAAAGTAAACATTGTACTTCCAGTGTTCGTCCAAAGAAGAACATTGTTTATATCTTATACATGAATGTTTTAAAAGTTATGGGTGATTGAGGAAGGTAAAAGAATTTTGAAGAGAAGCTTTAGATTTACTGTTTAGAAGGGTTAGGGAAAAAACTAGCTGCTCCACCAAGTGCCGGTATGGTAAGTTGTGGCACACTTTTTACAGTTAACCACCCAACTATGTGGAAAGCTTTCTCTTTGGAACTTCTACAGTTAATAATGAATCATTAATGGGCTTAAGCTATACATTTCAAATTTATAAGAGCGGGTTGAAGTTTAATTAATTTAATACACTATTAGAAATAGAATTTTTTATAAGAGGGAAAAAAGATGTTTTTTTAATAGGATATATACCTCCTGCATACATAGAAGAAACCCCATTATTCTGAGTAATTTACTATGTGACATTAGTTTCCAGCATGAATATCTATAAAGAGGCAAAGGCCTCTGAGGGTTGGGGGTCAATAAGTTCAGCCACATGTGCCTGGAAGAGTATAATAAACTACCATATGGTCTTATTCAGGTTACCGTTCTGCTTTCTCCACTGATGAATTAATTAGACTAGTTCTTCCTCTTGAATTATTTTTATTGAAGTAACTTTAGTTTGCAAATTAAAATAAATTCATATGTGTAGGTTCCCCATATGTGCAATTTCGCCATTCATCAGATATATATCAATACACCTCCACCAAATCACCAAATGTTATTCACTGTTGTTCAGTGGGCTCCACCACCACTTGTTATCCTCCCGCCCCACACTCCCTGTTCCATACCCTGTTGGTAACCTCATTCTTTTTTTTCTTATCTAAAAATGAAAGTAAAACATGCTGAAGTTTTTGAGAAAGGGGAATTGAGTGGCAGAAGAGCTGATTTTTTTAAGCAGTAACTTTTGTATTAAAATATATTATATCATAATATATTACATATTGTAATTATATTATAGAATATTATAGATTATTTAAAATGTTTTATATTAAAATAAACTCATGTATAGGTTCCCCATATGCACGTCTGTCCCCCGCACCCCCATTCCCTATTGATAACCTCAGTTCTATTGTGTTTTATTTCCTCTGTTCCTTTGTTTTCTCTATTCACTTTCCACCTATGAATGAGTTCTTCTGTTATCTTTCTTCTTTTGACTTTTTTCACTTCGCATAAGCCACTCTAGATCCTGTGATGTTGATTTAAATGACAGGATTTCATCTCTTCTAAGGACTGAGTAGCATTCCATTGTGTATCTGCACCACATCTTTATCCATTCATCTTGACATTGGGTACTTAGGTAGTTTCCAGTTCTTAGCTATTGTGAATAGGGCTGCATTAAACATGGGAGTTCAGAAATCTCTGTAATTTACTGTTTTTGTATCTTTTGAGTAAATACCCAGAAATGGGATGGCAGGAGCATATGGGATTTCCATATTCATCTTTTTGAGGTATCTCCAAACTGTTTTCCATATGGGTTGTACCAGTCTGCACTCCTATCTGTAGTGTACAACTATTCCCTTTTCTCCACATCTTCACCAGAATTTGTTATTTCCAGATTTTTGGATAATAGCCATTCTCTCACATGTAAGGTGGTATATCTCATTGTTGTTTTGATTTGCGTTTCTCTGATAGTGAATTGAAACATCTTTTCATGTGCCTGTTGGCCATCTGTGTATCCTCTTTGGAAAATGTCTCTCTAATTCCTCTGCCCATTTTTGATTGAATTGCCTGTTTTTCAGTTATTGAGCTTTATGAGTTCTTTGTATATTTTGGATATTAAGCCCTTGTTAGTCATATGGAACATGAATATTTTCTCCCAGTTAGTAGGTTGTCATTTTGTTTTGGTGATATTTTCTTTCGCTTTGAAGAAGCTTTTTAGTTTGATGTAGTCCCAATTTTTTTTTTTGTTTCCCTTGATGAAGTTGAGTCCCCAAAGGCTTCTCTACAGCTGATGTCATGTCTTTCCATGTTGTCTTAAAGGAATTTTTTAGTTTCTGATCTTATGTCCAAGTCTCTATTCCATTTTATTTAGTTTACATGAACAAATATTTACATGTTAACATTGGGTGAATATTTTATTGAGAACTGTAGGAACCATCAGACAAAAAAGAAAGACAGAGAAAGAGAAAAAGAGAACACAGTTCATTTCATTGTTTCAGTCCATCTGGACTAACACTATATATTCCGGCAACAGTAAAAATTCAACTAGTTAACTGGTACATACTTACCTTTTGCATAATAATCTAACTAATATTTATTGAATATTTACATGTATTCAGTAATCTGAATACAACTCTGTGAAGTAGATTTTATTCCCATTTAAAGATGACAACACTGAAAAGAAAAGATGAAATTTACTCAAGGTTACATAGCTAGTAGTTATTGATAGCTTTAGAATGTGAATTCTAGTTGTCTGGCTCTAGAACCTATGATTTGAGCTCTTCTGCTATTCTGCCTTACATAGAAGCAAAATATTAGGTAAGTATTTGGAGGGTATTTGCAGAGTTAGTACTGAAGCTGCATGTTATAAAACTATGTGGTGCACCCTGGTGGCCTAGTGGGTTAGTCCACTGCTGTGCAGTCCACATATATACCAAGGTCTGGGTTCAGAATTGGGTTCAAGATTCAAGTTCAAGATCTGAGATCTGTGGGAAACAGCCAGAATGAACAACTAAATAAAATGAATGAAGTGCTTCTTCTTCCTCTCTTCCTGCCTGCCCGCCTGCCTCTACTCACCTGCATTCCTGCTGCACCTTTCCTTAAAAAAACAAAATTGTATTCCCAGGTGGTATAAGTCAAGAGTAGGAGAGAAGTTTCTATGTTGGAGGAAATGCAGGAGGAACCAAAAGCTTGAATAAATAATGTAAATGGCAATAATAATAGCAAAAATATTTTTAGTATTTGCTGTATACCAAGGACTGTGCCTTCATTAATCATTGTGACAACCCTATGAAATCGGTATTGTTATTCCCAGTTTACCTAGTGGCAGAGCTGGAATGGGATCCAAATGCTAGCAAGCTGACTCCAAAGCCTAAGGTTTTTCCCATTGCATTACTCGATGGAGAGTGGAAGCATAGTGAATGTATTCTACAAAAACTGGTGGATCTCTTAGTAAGTAGAAAACAAGAGTAGGCACTGGATGAAGTTACCAGAGATTATGTAAATCTTTGAAATCCAGACAAGGAACCATTGACGGTTTTTATTAGAAAAAAAATTATTTCGGTTCCTGTCTAATAGTTGCACATATTAAATGAAGTAGATAGTTTATGAAATCACTTTGCAGAATGCCCTGGGCAATTATTAATCATTAAAACAATGCGAGTTGAATCTGAGTCCTCCAGAGAATCTGTTAGTTGTTTGCACTGTAAATAAGACATGAGAAAGAAGTAGTTTAATAGCACTATCCAATAGAAATAAAATGTGAATCACAGATGTAATTTAAAATTTTCTGGTAGCCATGTAAAGAAATATGAAGTTAATTTTAATAATGGATTTTCTGAATGCCAGTATATGTAAATAAGATATTTTTTGGTACAAAGTTTTCAGAAACCATTCTGAATCTATTGTATGTTTTATATTACATTTCAGTTGTGGCTAATCACATTTCATGAGCTCCATAGACACCTATGGCTAATAGTTAACTCTTAGCTTGAAATCTGAGTCAGATGACCTGGGTTTGAATCCTGCCATTCCATGTCTTAACTGTGTGAATATGACTAGTTATTTAACCTTTCTGTACTTTAGCTTCTTGATATAAAATAAACAACTGTAGTACCTACCTCATGGGGTTTCTTTGAAAATCATGAGATGATAAATGTAAAGCATGTAACTTGGTTTCTGGCAAAATAAATTTATTAATTTCACTACACATTTACTTTTGTTATTAAACAGTGAGTATCTCTTAATTTCCATGTTTCTCCCTGCTAATATTTGATTGTCCCCACCTAAAATTTTCAACCTATTACTAAATGGCAAAGAAAGATTAATAGAGATAAAAGGGTAATGAGTGGTATATGAGTGGCATTGTACCCTACTACTGTTTGTATTCTATAGGGTGCAGATAACTATAATAGCAAATGGATCATTTAAGACTCATTGTATCTTTTTACTTTCTGAACCTAGTAATGTTATAGATGCTTCCTCTATCTCAGGGAATAAAATTCTGTCATAATAATTTACAACTTTCTGCCAACATTGAAATACAGAATGTATTTCATTATCTTTCTGCTTTCAGTCAATTTCAGGCTAAGATACATACATACCTTGCTTTCTTGTCTTCCATTTAAACTTTAGAGAAAAATACGTAAAAGAAAAATTACAGTTATTTGGCAGACCCTCTTGTGTAACTATGCTCTAGATCAAAAAACCCAGCAACATTACATCTTCCTAGAAAGTCCCCATATACCCAATCACCATACTCCCAGATACTCCCAGAACTAACTACTGTCTTATTACTTGTGCTAATTACTAACTGACTTTTCTTTATATGTTACCTACTAAATGTAGTCCTGATCACTGGAGTTTAGTTTTGCCTATTTTTTACTTTTATGTGAATATAGTTCCATACATATATTCTTTATTCAATTTATTGTGAGATTCATCCACACCCTCATGGACAGCAGCAGTTAATTCATATTGTTGTATAATATTTCATTGTATGAACATACCACAGTTTGTATACGATATGGTAGGTGGACAGTTGTGGTTTTTTTCAGGGTTGAAATTATTAAAATCATTGCTGTTATGAATATTCATATGTATTCATTAAGCATACATTTCTGTAAAAACACCCAAGGATAAACTACTGCGTCAGAGAATGCAGTCTTGAACTTTCATAGAGAATGCCAAACTTTCCAAAGTAATTGATCCAGGTCTGCTGGTGTGTGATGTTTTTGTTGCTGCATATCCTTTACCAAAAAAATTACTATTTTTTTTCCAATTCAACTGTTCTTTTAGGTATGCAATGATATCTCACAGTAGTTTTAGAATTTTTTTCCTGCTAATAAAAAATTTGTTAAATTGCCTCCTGGTGGAGTAGTGGTTAGTCAGTCACTTCTTAAGCAACAGGACCACATAACTGAGTGTGAATCCTGGGTCTGGAGGGAAACAACCAGTGTGAACAACTAAATAAACATGAAATGAAATGCTTCTTCCACCTCTCCCTTCCTGCCTGCCTGCTTATTTCTACCACTTTTCTTATTTCTTCACTTTAAAAAAAAAATTCGTTAACAAATTTTTAGAAATATGACTAAGATGAGGCCATTGATTTTTATTTTCTATGCTATTCCTGTTCTTTAGTACCACAAATCGAGTTGATGGTACTTTTTAGACAGAGTATTTTAAGTTTTTATTGAATGCGTGAAAACAGCTTGAAATATTACACAGTATTTTTCTTTATGCTTTTTATTGGCTTATCTGAAAAACAGATATATTCTTTTTCTTCATAATTATTAAGCTTCCATTCCAGGAATCATAAGTTACTGAAATGAGAGGTACAGTCTTTGGCTTACAAAGTTGGATTTAATGAATAAATCTTTCTAGTTCCTCAGAGCCATTTTTCTTTGTTAGATTTTTTTTTTTTTTAGTAGATCACAACAGTGGTGACTGATCCAGATGACATTGAGTGGCTGGTTACTGTTGAATAAAGTAACACAGACTTTTAACAGTTCATGGGTAATGTCTGAAGGATAAAGTAACGTAAGATAAATGTCTGTGTTCCTCTAAGAAAAATAACAAAAGACATATGGAAACAAGATTTTTACTTAATTGGTTTGTAATTTAATACTGCTTTAGAAGTTCTTTGATATAATGAAAATTATACTATTTCTTTTTGCACAGTTAATAGCAGTAGAAAATAATTAAAAAGGAAAGAGTTGAAGATTCTTATGCTGATTCAGTTTTGCAAATAATCTTTCAAGATATGTTTAAAATTTCTAAATCACACATGCACTTAAAAGAGAATAATTGCAATTTTCCTGGATAATTATGTGTCTAAAAGTACCAGTTTTATAAATGTGTAAAATTATGTTGTTTGGTCTTCAAATTTGATGAAAATATTTAAATTTCTAAAAGAACATATATTTTTGAAAATAGAATAAACTTAGATTTTGTTGCATTAATAGTCATTTATCCATAGAGGGATTTTTAAGCTGACAAAGTAGGTGCTTTAAAAGAACTGATCTGAACTTTGTTTGAAAACAATTTTAATTTAAATTTGGAAAGTCATTGAAATGTTGAATATGGTCCCAGAAATATAAATTAGGAAAAAATATGTGTATGATTATTTTTGATACTGAAGAGGAGTGAATCTTGTACCAATTATGGCGTTTTTGCTATTCCGCTTGGTTTAGCTCTTGGAATATAAATTGGTTGTAAAACTTTTGAGTTTATACTACTAAATTAATGGTTTAGATTTTTTTAAACGTCTACGCCTCACGAAATGTATTTTCTGGTACATGGGAGTTTTAAACAGGATTGAAATAATGTCTGATAAAGATAATGAACTTTATTTTGAGAAAGTGATGCAGTAGAAATTTGGATAAATGAATGCCAAAGAGATTACACATTTCTTTTTAAAGAAGATAAAGTATCTGACGAATTTAGCAGATTGAGAATCAAAATAAGAAATATCTGTATGTATTTTGTTTTTTGCTTTTTCAGATTTGTGATAAATTTTGAAGTCTATCACTTATTTGCTACAATGTAGTCATAACTGTAAGCAAATATAGGATTTATTTGAAAATTTAATGTTAACAGATTCCTGATGATAATATGTATTGACATCTGCATTCAGAATGCTGTGTATACATAGCTTTCTCTTGTTATACCAGATTAATCTTTCTCAAATGTATTTAAACTGTTTCATCTCTTAAAATCATTGGGCAGTTATATTTTACCCTCAATAAGCAGAGTAGACAAACAGAGTTAGGCCTTTAAAAGACTGAAGAACTCAGGTATCTTCTTTTATTTTTTTAAAGGAAATGTGCAGGCAGGAAGAGAGAGGCAAAGAAGCACTTTATTTTTACTAGTTGTTTTTTTCCCCCCAGCTCTGGGTCTTGAACCCAGGACCTTGGGATCTCTGTAAGACTGGTCCCAGGCTAGATGGCTAGGCCACCAGTGTGTGCCCAGATATATCTCCTAAATTGTTTTGATTGATGAGCTTATCACAGGTGACTCACCAGAAAACATAAGGTCAGCTGTGAATGTCCTTCAGAAAGGCTGCCTCCACGGTCCCTTAGGGCAGCCCATGCAAGCAACTGGCTTTATACACTACTGCTGTATATACTACCAAGGAGGTGGCTCTTTGTAGCCATTGCACACTGGGCCCCACGGGAAAAGAGCATGATTGGCTCGGTTGGCTGCAGATGAGTGTATGCTTAATAGCACTGTTTCCTCTACTTGTTGGTATTACAGAATCAGTTAAATAATGAATACACTTTGAGAGTCTTTCTGATAATATCTCATTGATTTGTATTATTTTCCTTTTAGAGTCCAGTAGTTTAAATAAGGACTGAAATTTTTTTAAAAAAATGGAAAAACCAACTCTAGAATATGAAATACGACAGTGACAAGGAATATCATTTTTAAAACTTTTCCTTTTTTACTTGAAGATAAAGATACAGATACCACTGTGAAGGGGAGTGTGGATGACTTTGGACTTCGAGATACCTTGAGCATTGCATCAACTGATTCCTTTGCTTCAGCAGCAGAGGTAGGACATGTATATTCCTAATGAGGATTTGCTATTATTTTTCATTAGAATATAGTTTTGTCATTGTGCTGTAATTTGGTTAATAGCCGTTTACTTAGCGTCTATGTGTTAGACACCTGGATATTAAGATGAATATAATATGAATACAAGCTCCTACAGGAGTGTTTAGTCTAAGAGTGGACATGTAAACACATACTTTATATGGACAATGGACACTTTCATGTATTGTGGATTATGGGTGAGGCACTTAAGTATCTTAATGGAAAGCATTTTACATCATGAGTCATAAAAAGGTTTGGGTTCTTTATCTCAGAAATCATACTTCTAGATATTTTTCCCAAGTTGGCGATCAGATTCAAAGATTTATATATTAAAATATTCACTGTATCAGTTGAATAATAATAAAAAGCTGGAAACAGTTTAATGCCCAAATTCTGATACATGCATAACTTGAGATATGATAGTGCTATAAATGTTTCTTACTATTTTTAATTACATGGAAACAAATGTTAAGTGAAAAGAGTAGTATATAAAGCCATGTATGTATGTGTGTGTGTGTGTATATATACATAAGTATGTATACATATATGAGTAATTTTGGAATAAAAAGAAATATGAATTTAGGTAGAGGAAAAAAGCTAGATATAAATACACTAACATGTAAACAGTGGTGATCACTGAATTATAAATTTATGGATTATTTATTTTCTGCTGAGATTTCCATTTTTTATCAAAAAGAATACATTTAAAGTATTTATCTTTTTATAACTCTTTCTACCTAAAACAGTTTTAAAAATCGCATACAGCTAGTATATAGGGAGACCAAAGAACGCAGCAAACAAAAATAGACTTTTGTCTATAGCACCAGATAATTACTAGAAGGGGGAAGAGGGAGCAAATTAGGGAGAAAGAGATTTATTATATTATGATGGATGGAACTGGACTGTTGGTGGTGAAATTAATGTTATATACAGATATTGATTTACAATGATGTACCTAAAACCTATATAATGTTGTAAAGCAATGTTCAATAAAATTACAAAAAAAGAAAAACATGGCCAATTTTATCTTAAATAATTTTTATTTCGTGGTGAATTTTGAGTATTAGTGCTCTTTTTTTTTTTCATATAAATAGTATCACACATTGGTAACTGATGTGAAAGCATTAGGTATTCCAGTAATATCTACTCTGAACCTGGATACTGACTTTTTGAAAGCTGTGCTAACCGTAATCTTTCATCCCCTCAAGATTTTTCCTCTGTGTGTCTTAGCGATTGCTTACAATGTTACCTCCAGAATTGCTTATGTTTTTCCTTATATTTTTATACTTATATGTTTGCAATAGACAGTATATCTACTGTCTTCTTGTTTTATGTAAAAGCTATTCTTCCTTCTACTATTCGATATAGGCATACTTGATTTCTGTTCTATTTTTTTTCCTAGTTTTGTTGAGCTATATTTGACACAACATTACGTAAATTTACAGTATACAAGATGATTTGATAAACATATTGTGAAATAACACAGTAAGTTTAGTCGCTCCATCACCTCACATAATTGTGTGTGTGTGTGCGCCTGTGATGAGAATATTTAAGATCTACTCTTTTAGCAACTTTCAAGTATGTAATACAATGTTATTAACTATAGTCACCATGCCCTGCTTTAGAGCCACAGACTATGTTTGTTTTGTTTTCTTCCCACAGCCCTAGGTCTTGAACACTGGTTCTTGGGCTTTACATGGCATGCATCTTAGTTGCCAAGCCACAGGGTGTGACCCCAGAACTTGGTTATCTTGTAACTGAAGTTTCCCTTTCATCAACACACCCCACCCCAACTCCCTGGCAACGACATTCTATTCTCTGCTTTTTTGAGTTTGGCTTTTGAGATTCCACATGTAAATGACACCTTTTGTCTCTCTCTGACTTCTTTTATTTAACATAGTAACTTTAAGGTCCAACCTTATTGTGGAAAATGACAGAACTTCCCTTGCGAATGGATGATTAATATCCCATTGCATATAAATATAAATTCACATACAATATCTTTATTCATTCATACATTGATGAAAACCTAGGTTGTTTTCATGTCTTGGCTGTTGTGAATAATGCTTCAGTGAACAAGGGAGAATATGTATCTCGAGAGAGAGTGATTTCGTTTCCTGTGAATATACACCCAGAAAAAGACTTGCTGGATCAAATAGTAGTTCTATTATTAATCTTTGAAGAACCTTCACATTGTTTTCCATAGTGGCTGCACTGAATACTATTACATTTCCATCAACAGTGTATCAGGGTTTCTTTTCCTCTATTCCTCACTAGCATGTGTTATTTCTCTGTTTATAATAGCCATTCTAATAGGGCAGAGATGATTCCCCCCAACCCACCCCATCCCACCCCAAGGAAAGGTACAGGCAGGCAGGAAGAGAGAAGAAGCTCCTCATTTATTTTATTTAAAGTTCTGGCCATTATTCCCAGTACCAGGACATGAAACCTAGTCTCTGGGATGCATGGGAATCTTTACTCCACCAGATTATGATTTGCATTTCCTGATGATTAATGATAGCGAAACACCTTTTCAAATACCTATTGGCTTTTTGTATGTCTTTGGAAAATTGTCTCTTCAGGTCTTCTGTCTAGTTTTTAATCAGTTTGTTTTCTTGCTGTTGAACTGTATGGATTCCATATATATATTTTTTTTTTTAAAGTATATTTTTAGTATATATATATATTTAGTATATTTAGTATATTTAGTATATTTTTTAGTATATGTTTTTTAGTATATTTAGTATATTTTCTAGGTTGCCTGTTCATTTTGTTGATTGTTTCTTTTGTTGTGTAGATGCTTTTGAAGTTGGTATTGTTCTGCTTTTTTATTTTTGCTTTTCTTGCTTGTGCTTTTGGTGTCGTATCTAAAAAATCATTGTCAAGACTAATGTCAAAGAGCTTTAACCCAATGTTTTCTTCTAGGAGTTTTATGGTTTGGGGGTCATATATATAAGACTTTAATTCATTTTGAGTCTCCAGTCTATTTTGAGTTAAGTTTTGTAAGTGGTATAAGATAGAGGCCTGCTGTCACTCTTCTGTATTTGATTACCTACTTTTACTATTTATTGAAGAGACTTATCCTTCCCACAATGAGTATTCTTGGCTCTCTTGTCAAATATTAGTTGACCTTATATATGAGGGTTTATTTCTGGGCTCTCGATTCTGTTCCATTAATCTGTCTATTTTTATGCTAGTACCATGCAATGTGATTATTATAAATATGTAATATAGTTGTTTTATAACTAGGCAAAACTTTATTTACCTTTGTTTCCAACTTTATTCCTAGGCTTCTTCAGCTTAATTAGCTGCAAAGAATTATTTGTGTATAAACAAAAACTGAAAAGAACTTCAATGTCCAAGGTGCTTAGAAATATTAGATATCAATATTTTATCATATCCATGAATAAAATATTAAAAAGCAGGCATAATATAAAATAGCAGCTCCTAGTAACTTCTTGAAGTTTTTCTTCTTGAGAGGATGACCCAGTTCTGTTGGTTCTTGGAAGCCTCGTGAAAATTCTCCACAAGATTGGAACTTCATATTAATTATCCTCTTCAGTAGCAAGTGGTGCTTTTCTAGCCCCATGTTGTTTGGGCAGAGCCTCAGCCAGTCTCAAGCTTGTGAGACTGTCTGTCCCAAGCTGGTTTAATACGCTGTTAGCATTTTTGTTAGCATTCGTTGTGGCCTGTCATGGTGGAAGTGTTTGTCGCTAGAGATACCTGAACTTTAGGGTTTTTAAATTGCATCACTGTTCCCTAATTGGTGATCATATTCATCTCTTCAATAACAGAGGTATTGTTTACCTCTAACTTTTTTAAGTAAAACTGTTTTGTTTTGTTTTTTTTCAATCACCTTTCTGCCAGTAGTTCCTTTCCCACCTGTTTGCACTTGTGCCTGCAGTTGAAAAAGTTTCTCCTGGTTTATGATAGTATTTTTCACCTTTCTGAAATGGGATAGCTGGTGGCAGGTGGGGAGCAGTAAGTGGAGGTAGGACCTAACATTGGCACTCAGGGCTCTGAAGCAGACCAGTTGAGATTATGTGCACAGAAAACCAGAATTCAAAATGCAACTAAAAGACTGCAATATAGTTTGAAATCAGGAAGTGGTTGTGTCTAGTTTTGTTCTTTCTCAAGATTACTTTGACAGTTTGAGTCTTTTGAATTTTAGGATTTTTTTTTTTTTTTTCTATGAAAAGTGCCATTGAATTCTGATAGGGATTGCATTAAATTTACAGATGACTTTAAGTAGTATGGATATAGAAATGGAACTTTGTTATTGGATTTGTGCCTTGCAACTTCACTGAGTTTATCAGTTTTAACAGTTTTTTGATCAAGTCTCTATGATTTTCTTTTTCTTGCTTAATTGCCCTGGCTAAGACTTACAGTACTAGGAGCATTGAAAGTGAGCACTCTTGTCTTATTTCTGATCTTAGAGGAAATTATTTCAAGTTTTTACTGTTGAGAATGAATTTAACTTTGAACTTTCATATATTGCCTTTCTTATATTCAGGTATATTCCTTCTATACCCAATTTACTGAGAGTTTTTTTATTATAAAAGGAGGTTTTATTTTGTGAAATGCTTTTTATCTCTTCTGTAGACACTTTTATCCTAGATGGTTTCTAAGGACAATTATTAGTCAACGCATTTTCTTCTGTTGTGTGGAACAAGTAATATATATATATATATATATATATATATATATATATATATATATATAATTGTTTTAAAGTTTATTTATAATATATAACTTTAAACTATTTTGTCAAGTGCTCGGTGTACTAAATTTAAATTTGTTAAGTTTCTAAGTTTTGGTAAATTTTTAAAAACCCTTATGGAAAAATAAAATAAGTGACTACCTGAGGAAGGGCTCAATATCTGAGAAATATCCTAGGAATGCTTCTAGGTTATAAATGTATGATCTTAAGATAAGAATGTTCTAAGATAGATTCTTTTTCAAGAAATGTTAGTTATTTTTAGCATTTACTATATGCCAAGCACTTAAAATAAGCTAGGGAAAGATATTTTAATGAAGAAAGTTATAAGAAAATAAGATCAGAAAATTGTTGGAGAAGTTAAACAGTTTGTGATCCTTTTGGAGGCTTTATTCAGAATTATAAAAAAGATTTCTTGCCTATTTAGCTTAAAGCAAGTTCGGATTTTCTGTAAGCTATCATTTGTAAAAATCATTTGCAAAAGTAATTAACAAGATTTTCTTAGCTTTTTCTTTCTTTGAGGGCTAGTTTTTTTGTTTGCTTGTTTTTAAAGGGAAGTATAGGCAGGAATGAAAGCGAGCAGGCAGGAAGTGAGAGAAGAAGCACTTTCATTTACTTTTCTTTAGTTGTTCATCTTGGTTGTGTCCCTGCCCCCGTGTCTTGAACTGGCTTGGAATGTATGTGACTACACCACAGTGGGCCATCTCACTAGGCCGGGGTGTGCCCCAAAGTTCTTAATGTTAGGATACTACCACATTGAGCACTCTCTTAACACTCCCGTCTGTTAAAGAGATTGTTGTTTAATTGATAGTAACTTATTTTGCAGAAAGAGCAGTTTTTAGCTGTTTTTCTTAGAAATACGCCTCTGCAATATATTTTTAAGTGTTTTATGATTTGTAGTGTGCTCTTTAAAGATACCATTTTACTTCTTATAATTCAGATCCTCTACTCATTCTACTTGGAAGCTTGGGAATCTCTTGCTATACCTACCTTTGTGATTTGTTTATAAGCAATCCAAAATAACATACCGAGTGATAAGGATAAACATTTACAATAATCATAATCTGAGAAGGGAGGGCTATATCTATCATGTATATTTTCTATTTCTTGAATTATCTTAACTTGCTCTCAGTCAAATTTTGTCTGTTTATATTGGACTTTCGTTCTTGTGCTGATGGTTTTCTTCTCAAATGTGATGGTTTTACTGGTGGATAGATCGATTTTTTTTTTTTTTTTTTAGGCAAATTGTGTGGGATTGCATTATTGTTTTTTGTTTTGTTTTGGATTTTTGGTTGTTTTTTAAGAGAGGGAGATGAGGATTGTTTATTATTCTCTTGGTTGTTTGAAAACTGCTTTCTTGGGCTTTACATGCCCTACGCCCCAGCCGCTGGCTTAAGAGCCTGAGCCACCAGGCATGTCTGCAGTGTTGTTTTATGTTTGTCTCCCAAGAGTGGTTGAACAGGAAGACTAACCAAGCTGTTTTCCTCGTTAAGGCTTTTCTTTAGGGTGAATGTTCTGGAAATAGCCTAGCTGACAGGGAACACTTGGATACAGAATGAAAAGGGCCTTACTCTGAGAGGCCTATCACTCATCCTGGATGACTTACTCGCCTCCCCAGGCAGCTCAAATAATTATACCTCCCACCCCTGACCCTGGTTCTCCAACACAGGTTTGTAGGCTTTATGTGACCTGTACCTAATCCCCCTGAGCCGCAATGATGCCCCTCAAAGAATTTTTAAAGAGAAGTGTTCTCTGGTTGAAAACGTGCTTTTCTGCAAGCTGCCTTCTTCAGGAATGAAGGGAAGGGGACAGAGATAGAATGAGATGTGGAACTGCTAGTTGTTTGGACATAGATTTTCATTTAACTCCCCATTTCAGTCCCTTTCTTCATTTCTGCCCTTAGAAACTCTGGTGCTCTCTGAGGTTCTGCCTAACAAAAGTCTCCTCCCTGAGCATATCCTCTCTTGAATTTATTCTGGATCACAGCTTTCTCATCTGTTTCATTTGTCCACACACTTCCAGTTGATTTTCTGTTTTGAAAAATTCGCCCTTTTTTTGCTGTTAGTACTGTTTCCAGTATCGTATTAGTTATCTGTTGCTGTGTGATAAATTCTCCAAAATAGTGTCTTAAAGCAACAAGAAATATCATTTCTGAGGACAAGAATTTGGAAGTGGCTTATCTGACTTGATGTCCTTTGAGAAATTGCAGTCAGGCATATTGGCAAGCACTAAGTTATCTGAAGACTTTCCTGGAGCTAGAGAATCTGCTTCCAAGATAGCTCACTTACATGAATGGCAGGTTGGTGCTACCTATTGGCAGAAAACTTAAGTTGCTAACCACGCCGACTTTTTTATGGGACTTCTTGAGTATCTTCACAACATGGTATTGGATTTTTCCCAGAGGAAATAATTCAAGAGACAGTGAAATGGATGCAGTGACTGTTCTAGCCTCAGAAATTACATGCCATCATTTCCACCATAAGCTACTGGTTGCATAGGTTAGCCCTATTCAGTATGGAATAAGGTGTCAGCACGGGTTAGAATCATTGAGGGTTATTTTGGAGGGTCATTATTATTGGTTTATTTCCTTTTTTATTTCTTTTCTATTAATGAGATAGGAGATACAGTCATCCTCCTTCTCTAGTTACCACATTAGGTGGTTGATTTGAAAGAAAAATGCAAACTGTAAAATGTAAAAACATGTAAAGCACATTAAAATGGAACTTAGTATATTTCATGACACGCTTTATAATAGTTTAAGACTTTGAATATTTTTTTTAGTGCTATTTAGAGCTTTTAAAAATATTACTTCACATTCAGCAAAGTCATTACTTGCCAAGGAAGATAAGACCCAGTTTCTCTTGTACTTTGTAAAAGGCAAGAGAGAAGTAATTTAGGATGTTGAAATCTTCAGTTTATCCCAAAACATTATTTTCACTGGTTGCTTCATCTGTGGCCTTAATTATTTTATCTGTTTTGATTGTTGCTGGTGTTGACTTGTTTGATTTCTTACATCATCATCTTTATGATACTTGTGAAATATGGGAGATAATAATAAGGCAGGATGTTTGTAAAACCGATATAGTGTTACTTTGATTTAAAAAATATTAAAATGATTTTTTGAAATATGTCTGGGGCTGTGTGTGTGTGTGTGTGTGTAATTTAGAAAGAAAGGGTATTTCAAATTTCAACTAGCAGGAAAAAAAAAAAAGCTGTTTTTCATGGTAGACTGCATGTTTTCATATGCTGTCATTAAACTGTTACTGATTTCTGTTTCAGAAGTAGCATCTCAGCTCTAGGAAAATCTTAATCTTTTTCTGAAACTTTCAAACTTTCATTTAACTCCCCATTTCAGTCCCTTTCTTCATTTCTGCCCTTAGAAACTCTGGTGCTCTCTGAGGTTCTGCCTAACAAAAGTCTCCTCCCTGAGCATATCCTCTCTTGAATTTATTCTGGATCACAGCTTTCTCATCTATTTCATTTGTCCACACACTTCCACTTTCTTGGAATTTTTTTTTCACAAAATTCTTCCTGTCAGATATTTTCTAAAATGAGCCCTTTGGGGTGTGACGTTAGAAGTGAACACACCCAACCCGTTAGCTACCCTGGAGGCGCTATCCTCACAGGAGCATTGGCCACGGGAAGCTTCTGCAGCCTGTGTCTGACAGCCTGAGGTTGTTTCAGGTCATCTGAAAGAGATGCTTCATCTTTATGACTTATCTGAAGAGAATAAATGGATTTTGTACCAAACCACAGCACTATCCAAAAGTTCCGTCGCCCTTAGAGCCACAGTGTGCCATTATTCAACTCTACAGATTGGGAAGGGAAGATCCTGGAATGGTTGGGTTGCTTCAGAAAGGATGATGAGATCCCAGGGACTGCTCCTTTGAGACACTCAGTGCTACAAAAAACAAGATCTGGGTGAAGGTCAGCTGTGTGATAGTCACCCTGACAGTAGCAGCTGTATCTTGATGATTATTGAGGGTAAGAAGATCATCAAAAGAAACCGGTCTTTAACAAGCCTGAACTTAGAAAAAACAAAACAAAACAAACTAGTCTAAAAAGGAAGCAAGCAGCAATGAAAACCAAAACAGAAGAGCAAATGTATCCATATTGATTGGATTTTGAAAATCCAGGAACAGTATTGTAGCAACAAATCTGCATTTTGTAGGCAGGAATGAAGGTGAGTAGGCAGACAGGCAGTAAGAGAGAGGGTGGAAGAAGCTTTATTTTATTTTTATTTAGTTGTTCACACTGATTATTTTCCCCTATACCTGGGACTCAAACCCAGGGGTATGTGGCTTACATTCTTCAAAGGCAGCTCCAACAGACCGTGCCAACAAACATATTATTATAATTAAAGTGATATAAGGATCCATTTTATAAAAGTTTGTTTGCACTAACTATTCCATTACCCTACATTTGCTCTAGAGGGACAAATAAATTTTCTTCAAGAAAATGAAGATAGATTCTAACATAAGAATTTAAGCCATTAAGATTTATGATTTAAATAAATGTTTCTGAGTTGTCATTGTCTCAAAACAGTGACAATAATTTTAGCTAGTATCAAATCTTCAATATGATATATTTTCACAGCTGCTATTCTATTTTAAGATACTTTAAACCATCCCTTCAGCCAAACCAACAAATAAGGTAGACTAATAAATCAAGACTTGACTCTGGAATATCTCATTGTTGGATTTGGTCTCTTCTTATTAGTATAAAATATTTTATGTGGAGAGTTTAATTGGAGCCGACTTTTTCCTTCTTAGCATTTTTCTCTACTGATAGGTGTTCATAGATCCTATTATTTTGACAGTTCAACACTTTGAACTATTTTTAATATCTACACAATTTTCATTTCTTATTTTTTAAATGTTAAGTTTTTTTTAACCTCAAAACAACTTTTCCTTTAGCATAATATTATTTTCCCTAAATTGTGAGTGGAAACATAACTTAAGGCAGAAAATATATTGTCATTTTTGCTTGTTTTTTCCCTCTGGTCATATTCATACTATCCTAAATATTTCTGATACTTTAACTTCTTCCCCATTGGCTTTTTTGGATAAGGTTGATAGGAAAGTAGAGTTTGCTATTTAAGACTATAAGCTCTGGAATACATGCTTGGCTTTAAATTCTACCATTTCGTTGTGGGACTTGGGACAGGTCCCTAATCTAAACTAGCTAAACTGACTAACCCAGACCTCTGTTTCTATAAACTGTGGGTTAGGAATTGTTGTAAGGATTAAACCAGTTAATCATACTTAAGCATTTAACACAGCACTGGGTGCATATTAAGTGCCAGAACTGCAACGTGGAGAAGAACTTCTGGAATATAGTGTGGTAAAAACCTCCAGAAATCTCCACAAAAGCAACCAAAACAATGGCAAAAGTAAGTGACATTTTTTTCAAAGGAAAGGTGCAGGCAAGAACAAAGGCAGGCAGAGAGGAAGAGAGAGGAGAAATAAGCATTTTAATCTATTTTATGTAGTTGTTCATCTTGGCTCTTCCTGCTGGACCCAGGATGTCAACCCAGGCCCTTGGGATGTATGTGGATTGCACCCAACCCCTACTCCATCAGAGCGCACCCAAAATCAAAATTTTTAGAACTCTGAAAATTAGTAAAAGATTTGGAAAAAAAATCAGGAACATTTATTCAAGAAAAATGGGTTAAGCACCACAAAAACAGTGAACTTTGTGGATTTTTCACTTGCTGTTTTCTGATCCCCTTCTTCAAAATAGTCATGAATACCAACCGCTTTGCAGCTGTAGTAACTGAAAACCAGAGCCTGGCAAACACCAGAAGAAATGTTGCATATATCCAGGAGAGACCTTACATGTCTGTCACCTCTCACCTGACAGAGCTTGATGTTCTGTATAAGCCAGAAGTAAAAGTTAAGGCAGACAAAAGGAAAATTGATTAATTGGAATTAATCAAAAGCAAAAATTTTGTTCTTCAAAGGATACCAGCAAGACAGTGAAAAACCAGCAGACTTGGAGAAAGTATTTGTCCATCATGTGTGTGATAAATGACATATCCAGAAAATACAAATAACTCTTATAACCCACAATAAATAGACAATTTTTAAATGAACAAAGACTTTGAATAGGTGTTCTTCAAAGAAGATTTTACAAGGGCCAATGAGATTAAAGATTCTAAACATTCTTAGTCATCAGGGAGATTAAACTACTTCATTTGGCTGTAATTTAAAAAAAAGGGGGGGGCCTGATGAGGAGTGCTCCTTTGTGGTTCAGGTGCCTGAGACATGACATGCAGACTGCATCAAAGTCCAAGGACCCAAGTTTGCAACTTGGGGTCTGGGTGAAAAACGAAAATAAACAACTAACTCAAGATACTTCCTCCTTTTTTCCTTAAATGTTTCTTCCTCCACATCCTTCTCCTCTTTAACATATGTATGTATAGACAGGCCCCACTCTGTGGCTAAGGCACAGACTATGAAAGCTGTAGACCTGAATTTGAGATATGGGGTAGGGAGGGCAAAGAAATATGGGCAATAACAATTATTGGTGAAGATGTGGAAAACTTTTAAATCTTCAAACATTGCTTGTGGGAATGGAAAGTGGTGTGACCACTTTGTAAAACAGCTGGGCACTTTCTCAGAAAATTTAACATAATTACTATCTAACCCTTCTATTCTTAGTTATATACTCAAGAAAATTAAAGCCATATATTCACAATGTTTAAAGCCAAAAAGTAAATGTAAAAAAAGTAAAAGTAAAAACAACCAAAATGATTACCATTAAGGAATGGATAAACAAAATGTGGTATATTCATATAATTAAACCATAAAAAAGAATGAAGTACTGATACATATGTCATCATAGAGGAACCTTGAAAAATGTATGCCAAGTAAAGAAGTTAGATACAAAGGACCATATAGTGTTTGATTCCATTTTTGTGAAGTTTACAAAAGCATGGGAAACTCCAAAGAGATGAAGTGTTTTAGTAGTTTTCAGGGACTAGAGAGAAGAGGAATGGGAAGTAACTTCTGTTGAACAGGGGGATTTTTGCTGGGGTGGTTAAAAATATTCGGGAATTAGAAAATGGTGCTGATTGCATAACCCACTGAATATAAACTCCTTTGAATATAAAAAAACACTGAATTGTACACTTAACTGTGATTTTTAAGGTTTGTGAATTATATTTCAATAAAACGTACTGGAGGGGAAAATTCTGCATTGTACTATTTAGACGAGTCACCTAGTAAGATAAAATCATTCCAAAGATTTCTTGCATATCTGGCTTCTCTATATAGGATTTGTACTTGATTTTTAATGAACTCTCAGAAAACTGTGAATCGCTTGAGTTGTTATACTAAACAGAGGTGCATGATTATTTTTCAGTTAGTCACAGCCACATGTAAGAAAAAAATTCTTTAGAATTAGCCAAATTGAGATTATTTCAGTGTTTTTATAAAAAGTTTTACTTCATTTATAATCGTGAGTTTTATGTAATACTTTGAAACATTCTTTAGATGATAAAAATCCTCTTTACATGCTTTATCTTTAGTTATTCTTGTGGTGAACTGTAAGATAGCTTTTCTGTGCACCTTATTGAATTTAAATTGCTTGGTTCAAAATGAACTAAGCTAATGATAAAGTGTTACTCTTTTGTCAGAACTGATTTTTAAAATAAAATGAATTCAGATTTCACTAACTGAAATTATATTGGATGACATGGTTTAGTCAAATTTAGTATATTCTGATGTTAGCAAAATCTTATTTTCTGTCTTTTATAGTTTATCTTCTTATGTCAATATAGTTTCTTTTAATCCACTATATTCTTAGCTTGCAGAACACAGAGAAGTTCGGCATACTTACAGTCTGGAGTCTCTTTGCCACTGCCCTTTTTATGAAGAAGCCATGCATTTAGTTGAAGAAGGAAAAATTTACTCAAGGGTGCTTAGGTACCATTTCTGTGTTGCTTGTGTTTATGAAAAATATTAATGTACTGTTGCTGTGTTTGTATAATATTAAAATGTTTATGAGAATAGGGAAAATATGTTTTTAGGTTCAATATGTTTTTGAATGTTTTGTCAATATTGAAAAGACATGTGTTTTATATTAAGATCCTGAGGTTAAGCCTTGAGTCCAAATTTGTAGTAGACTTGATCTTGAATGCAGTTTAACAATTGTCTCCCCTGTTTATTACATAGAACTGAAATGTTGGAGTGCCTAGGAGACAGTGATTTTCTTGCCAAACTTCACTGTATTCGACAGGCTTTTCAGGTATATTTGTTTAACATTAAGTGACTTCAGCCACTCATCTTCACTCTTATACTGTAGACTTCACAGGTCACTGCATACAGACAGGAGATCTCTTTACTCTTTACTGTCATTCCTATTTGCAAATATGAAGTCTAAGTGCATTTTTCCTGCCTGCCGTGTCCCTTCATTTGTCATTATCCTTTTAGGGCTTCCCAGAGCCACTGCACTTGGTCAAAACAAGATATTTAATGTTACAGATGTGGACAAATGTCTACTTAAAATTAAAATCCTCTTTCTTATTATCAATTACTATACATTCTAGATTGCACTTTTCTTTGAATCAGTTGTAAAATCCTTGATTTCCTAAAATGAAGTAAGGTAATTTTAACAACAAAATGATTTTAATTTTCCAACATTTAGGGCTATATAACATTCATTTTGGATCTTCTGATATTAAGTCGACATTTTTTAAATTTGGATTTATTTCTCTTTGTAGATAAATTAGGACTTCCTCTGGCCTGACTGCTGGAGTAGTGCTGCACACAGTGCATTAACTCTGTTATACACATAGAAGCACTATAAAGTCAAATGTCCATTCATATTGATTATAGATCTTTTTTTTCTTTGTGTGGGGATGGATGTTTTTACAGGTGATTCTTTCTGAAACTGCTAACAGGATATTTCTTGCTGAAAGTGGAAGGAAAATTTTATCAGCATTAATTGTGAAAGCACGAAAGGTAAGTTTATTTTTTGTTGTTTTTTATTATTGTTTTTTTAATAATTAAACTGAAGAGTAAAAGAACTGAAGATTTTTATTTTATTTTATTTTTTACTACTAACCCCGGATCTCAAACCCAGGTGCTTAAATTTTACGCTGCCTGCACCCTACCACTTTAGCACCTGAGCCACAGGGGTGCGCCTGAATTTTTTTTTTTAAAGGAAAGGTGCAGGCAGGAATGAAGGTGACTAGGCAGCCAGGCAGGAAGAGAGGGGTGGAAGTAGCACTTTATTGTATTTACTTGTTCATCTGTTGGCGCCCTCTGGCCCTGGAACGCGGACGTTGATCCTTGGGATATATGTGAAGTAGGCACAACCGCTACTCTACCAGGTTGCACCCCTAAATTTTTGATAGAAAAAGTTTAAATTACCCAAAGAGCATTGATTTCTACTTGGGTTGATTTATTTTCTACGAATAAAGTGCACACTGTTTTGACCAAGTTGTTTCTCATAAATTGTTCTTAATTTGCATAAAGTCTGTGAATGTCTGTGAGAATGATCTCTAGATCTGCTGCTACAGCCAACACTCTCATTAGTTCTAATTCCTCTTCTCTTACTTCCCTCAATCTTGTTCAATAAGAAGGTTCCAGGAAGTAGTGTAGCTCTCAGAAATCTGGAAATACAAAGTGAGCTGCCTCTTATTTATCGTCATGGGACTAAATGAGGCATAAGCAGTAACAGGAACTTCACTGAGACTGTAAGGAATCACTTTTCTTTACATAATGTATATCCACATGATGAGGGGGTAAAAATAGACCTTCCTTGATCCATCTGAACACATGTTTTTCAGACCCAGTCCCTTTGAGCTTCAGTGTCCTTATTTGTATGATAGAATTATGTTGATGGTGTCATATTTCACAGTAGTGTTATGATGCTTAAATGATAAATGAGAAAGCGAATTTTTTTTAAGTATGGAATAAATGTAAGGTGATATTGACAATTTGTAAAAACCTTGTTTTGCTTTCTTTGCCTTCCCATGGCAGATGATTTAACCTAAAGTTTCCACAAAAGTTGTAGAAATGCATCAAAAGCATCACAACTATCTGCTGTACCCAAGTTTTCATCTTATGAGCTGACCTATATAGACGTACATATTTGCGTATAACATTTTAGTCTTGACTTATGCAAAATGTTGGAAAAACAAAATAGTAAACCAAATGAATATGGTTTACCTTAAAAATGTATTTTAATTCAGTTGCCTAATAGAATGAAGATCTAACAGGCTTACTTGAAAAGTAACTCATTTGCTTTGTAGGCTTGCACATTGTTATAAAGTTCGGTTTAGGATTGAAGTGTGTTTTCTGCTACAGAATCCTCAGAAGTTTGAAGATGTTTTTGATGAAATGATCTATTTTTTGGAGCAGACTGATCACTGGGATAGCACTGAGATGGAACTTGCTGCTAGAGGAGTAAGCCCAGATTTTTTCTAGTGGTTATTCCTTTTGGTTATTTACATGTAAAATTTACTTGAGGCTACTGTTTCTTTGTTCTTGCTAAATGACGATAAACCAATTTACTGTCATTTGTGTGGTGATGGCTATGACAGAGTCATAAATAATAGCAGTCACAGTCTTTTATACATTAGGACAACAATTGAAAATAATTATTTTGCTTTTGTCTTCTAAGTGAAATAGCTTTGATTTACAAAACAATACACGTTTCAGATGTGTGGGTTCATTCTTTATCAAATATATATGATATCATACCATACCTGTGACTGCATTTCTAATAGTCTTCCACTATTACCCTTTGCTCCACACCTCTCCCCACCTTCTCTCTGTTAACCTAAGTTCTGTTGTCAATGGCCAAGAGTAAGTTTTTGTTTTGCACATTCTTTTGCTCTGTTTATATTCCACATGGAGTGAGATCATCTGATATTTGTCTTTCTCCTTCTAATTTACTTCACTTAATATAATCCCCTCTAGTCCATCCATGTTGTTGCAAATGGCAGAGTTTCATCTTTTATTTTATATTTGAATGGTAATTCATTGTGTCCATATTCCCCATCTTCTTTATTCGTCGATAAGCACTTACATTATTTCCATTTCTTGACTTTTATAAACAATGCTGCAATAAACAAGGGGTGCATATATCTCTTTCTAATAGTGTTGTATTTGGGGGGTAAATACCCAGTAGGGGGATAGCAAGATCACATGAAATTGCCATTCTATTTTTTGAGGAATTTTTGAACAGCTCTCCATAATAATTGCATCAATTTATTTTCCCACCAACACTGTGTAAGGGTTTGGTTTCCAATCTTTTGGATAATAGCCATTCTCAAAAATACGAGCTAATATCTTTTGTTCATTTGCCTACTGACCGTATGTTGTTTTTTTGTTTTTTGTTGTTTTTTTTTGAGAAGTGTACTCAGACCTTTTGCCCATTTTTTGATTTGACTGTTTTTCTGTTGTTGAGTTTTATTAGTTCTTTATATATTTTTGGATTTTAATCCTGTTAGATGTGTGATGTGTAAATGACTCCTCCCATTCAGTATGATGTCTTTTTGTTTTGCTGAGTTTCTCTCACTGTGCAGAAGCCTTTATTTATTTTTCCCAAAGGAAAGGTGCAGGCAGGAATTCAAAGGCAAGCAGAAGCAGGCAGGCACGAGTCAGGAAGAGAGAAGGAATAAGCACTTTTTTAAAAATTATATTTAGTTGTTCATCCCAGTTGTTCCCCCTGATCCCCGGACATAAATCCGGAATCTTGGGATGTATGTGGATTGCAACCAAGCACTACTCCACTGGAGCATGCCAGGCTTTTTAGTTTGATGTAGTTCCATTTGTTTTTGTTTTTGTTTCCCTCTATGTTGGAATCCAGTCCCCAAAGACTCTCCAGGGTCGATGTCATGGAATGTATTACCTACATTTTCTTCTTTGTATTTTATGGCTTCTGGTCTTATGTCTAAGACTCTAATTTATGTTTAATTAATTTTGTGTATGGTATTGGTGAGTAATTTAGTTTTATTCTTTTGCATGTGACTGTCCAGTTTTTCTAACACCATTTCTTAAAAAAACTTTCTCCATTTTATGCTTAGCTCCTTTGTTGTAAATTAACTGACTGTATATGTTTGAGTTTATTTCTGGGGACTCAATTATAATCCGGTGATCTGTGTGTCTGTTTTTATTTCAGTACTCTACTGGTTTGATTACTCTTGCTTTGTAGTAGTTTGAAAGTATGATACCTCCACTTTTGTTCTTTTTTCTCATGATTGCTTTTACTATTCAGGATCTTTTGTGATTCCATAGAAATTTTAAAGATTTTTTTCTATTTCCTTCAAAAATACCAATGGAATTTTGATAGGGATTGTATTAATCTGAATATTACTTTAGGTAAAATGGTATTTTAATAATATTAATTAATGTTAATATTAATGAGCATGGAATATCTTTTCACCTCTTTTAACATTGTGTTATCAATTTCATTATACAGGTCTTTCACCTCCTTTGTTAACTATCTCAAGGAATTTAATTGTTTTTCTTGCAATTATAAATGTTTCCTGAATTTATTTTTCTTCTATCTCATTTTTATATATAAAAATACAACATAATGTTGTTTCTTCATTTAATAAACTTCCACTTTACTGTACTCATTTTTATTCTAAGTTTTTTGGTGGAGTCTTTAGAATTTTCAACATATATTACTATTCCATCTGAAAAGCGTGATAATTTTACTACTACTTTTTCCAATTTGAATTCTTTGTATTTCTTCTTCTTGCCTAGTTTCTCTGACTGGCACTTCCAATACGATGTTGAGTAGCAGTGGTAAGGGTGGACACCCTTACCTTGTTCCTGAAAATCATTTAAAAAGCCTTTCCTCCCTTCCTTCCTTCCAAAAGTCAGTAAACAGACCCTAACCATAGAGGTAATGGTGCGCAAGGACAATTTCAGATGGGACGCTCAGTGAGGCCGGGGAATTGGCTACATGCATGGGATAAATATATTGAGAATAATCAGAATCAGGTTTCTCACTGTCGAGAAGAGAATTATAATAAGCGAGGATTTGAATTGGAACTGTCAGTGTGAATTGATTGTTATATATCTATATCTATAGAGAGAGAAATATTGATATAAAGGTTTGCATATACATAAATATAAATATATTTCCTAGCTCTGTTCATCAAGAGGACCTAGCAACAGCAGCATCTCAAAAGAAATTCCTCTTAGCACATAGATCTTGACTTCTAAGTACCACTTTCCACTAAAAGGAACTCGGAATCCTTAGAAAAATGACTGATTTCAGCACTGAGATAGAGAAAGTACCTGATGAGTCTGGAATACTTTGTCACAATGGAAGCTTAAAGAATGAGTTTGCAAAGCACTGAAAGATGTTGAAGGCAGAGAAAACCATAGGTGCAAAAATGTGGAGACATAGTCATCCCTTCTCTGGTGTTCCCTCACTTGGTGAAGGTATTGGCATCAATTCCTGTATGCGGGTCAGCAACCCTGAGCTCATCCTTCACACTTTATTGAGCGTCTCCTACTGCATCATATTCTTTAACTCCTAAATATTTTTGAGTTTCTTCAACTTTACTCTTTCCAGCCCGTCTTAACCTGAGTGACTGCTGTCTTTCCCTGAACTACCTCAGTCTTTACATTCCCTAATTCCCTGCCTACACTTGCCCTCCCCTCTACACTCTTTCCCTTCTCAGTTCACTCTTACATTAGGCCAAAAAGTCTTCAGAAAATAGAAGTCTGATGATCCATCTCCTCTCCACCACTATGCCCGAAAAGTACTGTGAAGATAAAATGGGCTGTGTCCTCTGCAGGAGCTGGCCTTTCCTCCTTGTCTCTCACCCTGTGCACTCTCCGTCAGCGAGAGCTCCAGCACATGTTCAGGGATTTTCCTCTGCTCGGTGCCACAATGTTCCTTTTTACTTGAAAGTCTTTGACAGTATTTCCTGTACCTAGGATACCTCATTCCCTAAAGGAAGTCCCCTCTGACACCGTGTAGACTAGCTTCTCTGCCAAAAGCACTTGCAATGTCGTGTACTTTTTCCTTTACTCTGCTTATTATAGTTTGTAATTGTGTATTTGTGTGATTATTTATAGCTCTGTTTTCTCTGCTAAACTCTAATGAGTACCTTTTTAGATTATTGTAGAAGTCTGAGCACCTGTAAGTGTATAGTAATACAATGCATTATGCAAAAGGTGAATGAGAGAGCAAGAGGTTAATGATATGGTGGAGAAGATAGATCAATAACTAAATGACGAAGCAGAGTGAATGAGCTTTGTGGATACGATTGCAGAAGCATGAACAAAGGACTCCTAGAGGAGGGAGAGGTTGGTTTTATCTGATAGGATCTAGAAAGGAGCAGATGTCATGTGAATTATAATTTCTAGTGGTAGGCTTTCATATTGGTCTCGTCTTTTCTTTTTTTTAATATCAGATATAATCTGATACAACTTTAAAAAAAAAAACAAAACCTATTGTAAAGTATAAAGCCCTGACTCAGACTTTATTTCAGCTCTGGGTAATAATAATTTCTGTTTTTTAACTCTTATAATTTAATGCAGGTGAAAAATTTAAATTTTTATGATGTTGTTTTGGATTTTATACTAATGGATTCCTTTGAAGATTTAGAAAACCCACCCACATCCATACAGAATGTAGTAAATAATCGCTGGCTCAACTCCTCTTTCAAAGAAACTGTAAGTGTTGGTTTATGTCTTTGCTATTTAAATTTGATGAAAATGTTCAAAATTGGGATGATTAATAAGATTTACATATATTTCTACCTGTAGAATGACTAGTGTGAGAACTAAGCTTATCCTTTGATATTGTGGTCAGATGTGTATGATATAACATTTTCAGATGAAATTCTTCTTTTGGCTCTTTATCATACCCTCTCTTGACCTGAAGAACTGAATATTTATTCAGATTTACATAAAAACCTCTCTGTGTTAAGACTAACAAAATGGTTTGCAATTGAATTGATTGACTAAATTGAAATGTAGCAGTTACACTAAAAAGATAATATGTATTAAGAGAAAAAAAAAATATGGAGATTTATGTTCCCAAATACTGTCCAGAATTAGGAGAGAAAGAAATAGGCATGTATAAAAATAAAATGGGATTTAAATGATATTCTGTACTTTGAATGTTTTCATTTTCTGCTAGTTTTTATGTTCAGATTACTATGTGATTTTTTTGTTGTTGTTGTTGGGTGGTAAGTGTGTATGTGGAAGTAGTTGGGATAGATATTCATGATGAAATTTGAATACCTTTTTAAAAAATGTTCCAAATTGACTATTTCAGAATTAGCCTGTTAATTTCTGGTATTAAATTTTAAAGCATTTTTCATAAATCTAGTTTTCTCTCACTGTTTTACCATGAAAGGTACATGTGCTTCATTTCTTTAACTGATTTTGTGAAGTGACATTGATCAAAGTTGGGTTATGCCAAAGTAGGGTAGGAATCCGCTTGGATATTCTTGTCCCTATCATCATGTTTGTACTTCTTAGTTTTTTATTTGAATAAAGCTGTTAGCTTGACCAGCAACTATTTCCATAAGTACTGTTCTTGAAAGAAAAAAATTACATTGTCATTATTATACATAAACATTTATTATATCTATACTTCTATGTACACATATTTTTATGCTTTCCCCATACAAACATAGTTTGAGAACTTCGAGAGTGCAAGTATATCAAGTCCATTGGTATCAGAGTTCAACCTTTTTCGTATATAGCTTTGTATTTAATTTTTAAATTTAAAAGACCAAAACACCTTTTCATTAATATTTACAAACAATAAAAGGAATCTGGACTAGTTATGAGTAATTAATATTTTGACCATTTTAGACCCATAAACTTTAAATTTCTGATAAAAATCACTTCTCTAAATGGAAAAGTTTTTGTTGTAAATTTGAATCTTTTTCTCCTCCATATATATTTAGGCTGTGACTTCCAGTTGTTGGTCAGTGCTGAAACAGAAAAGACAACAGATGAAGGTAAAATTCATTATGTCTTTAGCTTCGTTGTTAAGTAAATTTGAGGTTCCTGTTAGTGAAATACCAGTCAGTTCTCGAATGGGGTTGGCAGATGACTGTTCTTCCTCAAGCTAGATGAGTGACTTACTTGTTAGTAATAACTTGGCTTTCCTTTTTTGAATTCCATCTTCTTTGTAATATTCAGGGCAGTTTATTCTAGCAAGTATTGAGGCATGTGTGGGATATTTGCTAAGTGGGAGAAGATTCAGGTTGGAAACAACAGATAGTTTTTTGTTTTTGTTTTTTTTAATAATGACTTTCAAATTAATCTTTAATGTAGTAGATGCTTCATATGCCCAGCTAAGAAATCAGTGGTGCTTATAGCTGCTTTATTCAACTAAAAGTCTCTACCAAAAAATGTCTCAAGGTTTATATCCTGACCCCATGCACCACACCCACTACTCAACACTCTCCCCATATTCCTCTCTAGTAAAGGGCACAGACTTTGGAGTGAGACTGCCCAGTTTCCAATGTCATCCGCCAACCATGTCCTGGGGCAGGTTATCTTAACCTCTCTATGCCTAGTTTCCTCATCTCTGAAAAAGAGCACAATATTGGCATGCCCTGGTGGCATAGTGGTTAAGGCCACTGGACATAGTCCACTTGTATCCCAAGGACCAGGATTCAAGACCCAGGGCTGGGTGGTGGGCCTGGAGGGGACAACCAAGATGAACAACTGAATGAAATAAAGTGCTTCTTCCTCTTCCCTTTGCCTGTCTGCCTACCTACTTGCCTTCATTCCTGCTTGTACCTTTCCTTTAAAAAGATAAGTAAATATGTGTGTGTGTGTGTGTGTGTGTGTGTGTGTGTGTGTGTGTGTGTGTGTGTACGAACATAGTCTGCCTCTTGAATTTTTTGAGAATTAAATGTAAAGTTCATAAAATAGTGCTTGACATAGTACATTATGCAAATGTTAGTTATTATATTATTATTTGCCCACAAACCTATTGTGTTTGATCATATTTCACTTGGAGATGGTATTGCTAAGCACAGACTTTCCAAGCATAATCTTTACAGCATCTTCAGAAGGTACTTATTAAAAATAATTCAAGACCATATATTTAAATCTTGTTTAAAAAAATTCTAGAGACACTCAATTTTATTTTTGTCTTAAAGGAAAGGTGTAGGTAGGAATGCAGGTGCAGGTAAGCAGAGGAAGGCAGGCAAGCAGAAAGAGAAAGGAGGAAGAAACACTTAATTTTGTATTTAGTTTTTCACATTGGTTGTTCCCCGCCTTCCCCGGCCCCGGGTCTTACACCTGGACCTTGGGGTGTGTGCGGGACCGCTCCCAGGTGTGCTAGGCTGCTAGGCCCCCAGGGCGCACCCCAGACAGAATTTAAATAAATTCTCCAAATGATGATTATAAACTCTGATGTTTGAGATGTACAGCTTTAGAGTTAGGGAGCAGACTTAGAGATTTGGGTTGTTTTTTTGTTTTTTTAAAGGAAAGGTGCAGGAAGAAATAAAGGGTAGGAGAGGCAAGCAGACAGGAAGAAGGAGGTGGAGGAAGCATTTTATTTATTTTATTTAGTTTTTCATCTTGGTTGTTCCTGCTGGCCCTGGGACCTGAACCTGGGGACCTGGGATATATGTGGGCAATATCCAGCTGCTACTCCACCAGGGCGCACCGAGACTTGGGTTTGATTCTTACAATAGCATGATCATGGGCAGGTTACTATCAGATTACCTTCAGATTTCCTGTTTGCAAAATGGAGTTAAAGCCTAATTTATAGGACTATATAAGGATGAAATGAGATACCAGCAAGCTTAAGTTAAACATAAAATTAAGAGTAAACATAAAAATGTTTCATAATTGGTAGTTTCTATAATAATATTTATAATGTTATCATTATATCTAATTTTATCTCTTCTTAGCAGAAATCATGTGCCTTAGACTAATGTTTTTTTCTGCTGCAATACCTTTATATCTCGCCTCTTGGGGAAAAATTTCTTGTACCTGGAATGATAGTGAAAATAGTGTCTTTCCATGACCTTGTCCCTGGAGACAATATGTGCTACTAGTTTTGTGTCTGGTATATACATTCAAAGACTTTTTGTCACAGAAAAAAAATAATTATCTTTGAGAGATATCTCTCAAGTGTTAGCATATTGTATAACACTGTTCTTTCAGTTTGAGTATTTTCTTCCAGGTTGACAAGTCTGGTTCCAACCACTTTTAAATTCATATATTGTATTACTTCAAATATTGTCTCTCTTGGTACTACAGTTTCTTTGTGATTACTTTCTAATAGTTTTAAATACAGTAAGTTCTCAATATCATTGCTAGAATGTGTAATGAAAGAAGGTCCTTGAATAATGTTGTGTCAGCCAACTTTGACTGGGATTTCTTTTCTCATGAACATAATGCAATTGACATCAAATGAAACATTATTCAAGGAGCTGCTGTACTCTGAAAATTCTCAATTTTTCCATTTACTTCATATGTTTTCCTTCTATTTTCTTTACTATATTAATCATAGTTATTTAAAGTCTGCCTATTAACTCTAATATAAGTATTATATATTTTCCTACTGCCTTCTATGTCCACTTTTTTTCCTCTTGTGATTTTCATTTGTACTTTCTTGCCTCTGGGAATTTTGTATTGAATATCTGACATTTTGTTTAAAGGAACCATAGAGCCTGCAGATGGTATTTTCTTTCAGAGAAACTTCCTAGTCCCTTCATTATGCACAAAATACCTAGTATTTTTAAAAAATGCTAACTGTGTGAAAAGGAAAAGAAATACTACTGATGTTAAAGAGAAAAAAAGGATAATATAAATAGTCCAACATATGATCCCTATATTAGGTTTAGTAAATAACAACTTTAAAATAACTAGAGTTCTCCGGAGACACAGAAATAACTATAATAGAGACAGCTATAGATAGAGAAATTACCTCACATTATTATGGAGACTGGCTAGTCAGATTTACAGAGTGGGTTGGCAGGCTGGATTCTCAAGGAACAACCAATGCTGCATTCAAATTCAAAGGCCAACTGCTGCAGAATTTTGTCTTGCTCTGAGAGGTCAGTCTCGTATTATTCAGGCCTTCAACTTACTGGATGAGGCCACTTACACAGTGGAGGGCAGTCTCCTCTTAAAGCTCACCTGTTTTAATGTTAATCTTATCTTAAAAGCATCCTCACAGAAATATCCAGAATAATTTTTGACCAAATACCTGGGCATTGTAGGCTACTATACTGACTTCTTACCTCTCTGAACTCCTAATAGAGTCTGTATGAGATTTAGAATTTTAATATATGAAGAACACTTCTTATACTAGAATAATAACTTCAGTGTTTCCCTAATAACTTTTTGGCCTTCACTAACTAGCTATGTGTGATTGGGGACAGATTATTTAACCTCTCTGAAGTATCAGTTTTTATATGTTAAAATGGTACTACCTTAACCTACTTTTTCAAAAACTTTTTATTAATTAAATAGAACTTAGCACGTTATTTGGAATATAATGGGTCCTCACTAAATGGTAACTGCTACTATAATGTATTTTTGAATTGTGTGTTAGAAGCTGTCTTGGAGTCTGTAAAATAGAAATTAACACTCAACAGAAGGGACAGGATCTTAAAGCGTTCTTCTTTCTTGTGTTAATACTATATGACAAATCCTACTGGGTGTTATTTAGTTTAACAAGCAAAATTCAGTAGGTTTTTAATAAATTTAGAGTTTCCTAAATCACAGCAGTATATGTATTATTATTTCACAAAAAAGAGGCAATTACACAGTTAAATGCTACAATAATACCTGATTCCTTAACTAAAAGTCAGGTCTCTGGTAAGCACATTTTTGTAATCAATCATTTAAAAATCATTTTAGATTTTTCAGATAATCTAAGTGATTAAATATTTTTAATAGCTGAAACCATGGTACTTCCATTAATTCTAAAAATTATACAACTAATGGTCATCAAAGCATTTTTGTTACTGCTTGGTTACAAAGTAATATGATTTTTTTAATGAAGTATTTTTATGATGTGAAATGCCTTTAAGAAATGATGTTTCTCAGTATGTTTGAAGCTGTTGGCTAGGATGTAAAATCAACATAAAATACTCTGACTCTAAAAGTTACTTGTAAGCCGATTGACTTTGTTTAGACTGCTCATCACTGAATTTTGGTAAGCCCTCAAAAAGAGCTAGTAATATAAACTAGCAATTCCATCTTCTCTACTAGAGAAAACAAATACAAGACAAGAAAAATAACTTGATTCCTCTTTTACTTCCCACCAGATCCCAGATGGATTTTTTGCCCATTTTTATGCTATTTGTGAGCACATCAGCCCTGTCCTAGCCTGGGGCTTTTTGGGTCCTAGAAATTCTCTGTATGATTTATGTTGCTTCTTTAAGGTATGTTCAATTTTTGAGTCATTTTTTTTCTAAATTGAAAAGTGGTTAAGGTTTTATTTATTCTGTTTTGTTTTTGTAGAAGAAAGAATGGTATTTAAAGATAAAATTGTTAAAGTCATCTAAGTTCTTTGTTTAAATACCAGTGGATCAGGACTAGATTTGGCACTTTATCCTGGAATGGAGTCAACAAGTTCATTCGCTTTATAAATAAATTCCTTCTGTAAGGAAGACATGTTCGTGTAGACTGTTATAGTCAAATTGCTATAGACAGTTTATTCTTTATGCCTAGGGATGTTGAAATTTATAAAACATTATCTATGTTTATTATACATGGTGCAATTCAGAAATAAGTTCTGGTTCAAGGTAATATGAATGATAAAATCCAAGTTGTGAGAAATACCATGGGAGTTTTAAGTTGTATCCCAATGTCAGCATTTTAAGTTTGCCAAAATATAAGTTACAGCTCATTGCAGAATTATCTGCCTGGCACAGTGTTAAGGAAAGTCTCCTATTTTTAATAGTCTTGAATTTAGGCCAGGCTCAAGGAGCAATTAAAAGTAAACATAATCAAATATGAATCTGAAAGTTTTTGATGTCTCTTCATTAGAAATCTAAATGATTGTGTTTATGTGCTACTATCATTTATGTAAATTGTTTAGGAAATGATTATTTTGCTACCATTCAAAACTCGGTAATTTTTGTCCAGTTAACTTGACCTCCCAAATTCAAGATATGTGTTTAGTGGAAAAAATTTGAACTGGGAATTAATTCTAATTAATGAGCAGTCTGATCCAGGGCAAATCATACTTCGTCCTTCTTTTCTTTATCTCTAAAATGAGGGGACATGACCAGTTGATTGCTAGCAGCCTTTTCAGATATAAACTCTCGTGAGCCTACGAAGTGTACCTTCTTAGTGTTTCTTAACATTTGATTTCAGTAGGATATAAATTGTATGGTTTTTTTTGTTCTTTGGAATTATGTTTTTTTCTCTATGCTGGCGTAACAGCCAAAGACTTATTAACATACAATTTGCTTAAAATGAGTTTCAGCATTAGTCTTAACTTACTGAAATGAAATATCCTTCATGATTTTCCACGGATTTGAGACCTGAAGTTTTTTTTATTTTTATGTCATTTTTTAATGTACAAAATAAGCATTAAAAACTTACAAGTATTGGAAATAGTTTACTCTTCTGTTTTAAGCATAGTGCTAGTGCTCAGAAATGACACTGAGAATGTCAGTTGTTGGGAAAGGGTTAATAATAATATCCCCTTACATTTATACAGTACTTTAGGGTTTACAAGCATTTTCATTTTTCATGTTTTCTTTTTTTATTATCACACTAATTCTGAGGAATAAAAAGTAAAAAAAATAGTATTCCTGATTTTGCAGAAAAAAAATGAGATGTCAAAAATGTTTATTCACTTGTTCAAGGTCCTTTTTTAATGAATAATGAAACTAGCACTGGAACTCAGGCCTTCCATCTCCTAATTCAATGTTCATTACAATGTTAGTAACTATATAGATTAATATAATTTTGGTTTAATAAATGGCAGTTTTTTATGTTCATTTTCCAGAATCAAGTTCTTTTCTTTCTCAAAGACATATTTGACTTTGAGAAGGTGCGCTATTCCAGTACAGAGACTTTGGCTGAAGACCTTATGCAGTTACTCATTCGCCGCACTGAACTTTTAATGGCCTATCTTGGAGCTGATGCGCTGAGGCGTACAAGTGGTTGTATAAGCAGTCATGGTCACGTTATGACCAGTGGCCTGCTGGAAGCCAAAGTACAATGAGTACCATATAATTTGAGTGTGCTGTGGAATATTTTACGGTGACTATGGATTTTGTAACATATATCACATAATCAATAGAATTGGTGGGTATGGACTCAGGGAGGAAAAAAGAAATCTAGTAAAGAATGAGTGACTGTGTTGTACTTACACAGAATTCTGTCACTGAATCTCTGTGTAGTATCCAAGTGACTTTTTACACTTTTTAGTAATAATTTAAGTCATGAAATGCCATATATTTTACAGAAATATTGCTTGAATTAAAACCAGTACTTGGGAGTTGTTATTTGAAACTGAAGTGTTCAGAATCGTTCTCTAAAGCTCTTATAAAAACAGCTTTGCACCTTGAAAATGTATACTTTAGTCAAGACATATGTGACCCACATATGCAAGAATATATTACTCCAAGTATAGTCAAACTTTGCCTGAAAATGTATTTGTAATTATAAAGTTATTAATTTGTTTAATCACATTTAGGCAGTAGTGGTGTCTAATATGTACCGCTTACGTTATTGCTTGTGCATTTGCTTATGTATTTGAATCAAAGAGATTGTAGTGGCTGAGTAGCATTATCAAATATTTAGATGAATTGACACTAAGAAGTTTACAAGTTACAAGTTTACATTAGATTTCCTGCAGTTTCTAATATATATTATTGGTGGTCCTATAAGTCTCAATAGAGAGACTGAAGAAATTTGTCTTTTTATAGATTATTTTCCCTTGAATGAATATTGATTTTAAAATAAGATTTATTAATATGAGGGCCAATTTAATTTTTTCCTGAATAGTTTTGAGATTGTCTCCTAACATCTGAACCTTCAGATGTACCTGTTAATATTGGTACAGTAAAATCATTTTTCCTTTCTACTTTTACAAAATTGCCCTTTAGTTATTCCCCCAAAGAACTTAGAACATTAGAATTCATCATAGTATATATCCTTTTTTAAAAAAAAATTCTACTTTGAAACTTAGGCTTTAAAGAAAGTTTGTTTTCTTCTGAATATAGAACAAAATATTTTTTACTGGTATGAAAGCATAATTTCATGACCTTTATGGTAAAGATATGAATAACTGGGTTGTTGTATAAGGTTCTTCAGAGTGTATTAGATACTTTAAGATTTGTATTAATTTTTGTGTCTAATTCATATACCGCTTATTTGGAGTGGCTGACTCAGTCTGTCAGTGGGTTGGATTTGTTGATTTTCCTCCTAAAGTGGACTGTATTTACATACAGGTACCCAGAAGGATCTAAAATATATATTTTTTAAATACATTTTTAGATTCAAGTGCCTAGTTTCTGATGAATGGGTAGAAAATGAAGTGGGGAGAAAAAGCATAATCTTTTAAGTTTTTAAATTTATGTATGTGCCACATTTATATAATATTAGTTACAAAATAGGAGATTCAGAATCTTTATGCTTTTTGCATATACTGTTCCATAATGAATAGCTTATAGCATTAAACTATGAAATATTACTCTAATGTTTTCTTAGTATATAGCTCCTTGACTTTTCTTACATATATTCTTAGTTAGCAATTTACTGTTCGTAGTTCTTATTGTTGATGGTAGAATGTTATTTGAAATATCAAAGTTTAAAAAGTCCATTATGTAACATTTTATTTTGTATTTATATTTTATATATTTAGCATTTTGTTGTGGTACCACTGGCCTTGAATGATTTACACACATACACTTAATTCTCACACACACACACACACACACACACACACACACACACACACACATTCCCATTATCATGTTCACAAGACAGTTATTGCTTATATCAGTTTCCTGTTTGAGGGGCTCAGTGTTTTAAGCTGTGGTTTTCTATACAAAGCTAAAAGTAAACTTAATTACATCTTTATTTAAGGAAGATATTGTTTGAATTCTATTTTTGAAGAATTGCACTGTTTAATGATGCTGCTACTATATAAGATAACTGAGGAATTTATTTCATCAGATAAGATGAATGAAGATGTTTGTTTCTCTTCTTACATTTCTCCTTAAAAAAAAAAGTTGCCCGTATTCAAGATGTTAGTTTGTCAAACTCAGTGCTTGAGTTTGCTTAATTTTTGGTCAGTTCAGTAATGACTACATTAACAGGATGCTTTCTTTGTGGCCTTTGAGTAAAATAAAAAAATAGATAAGAGTAACCAAATAGAATTTCAGGGCAATCATAAGTATAGGGAAAAAATCCTCTCTATTATAAGGGAACAAACTTGACCTGTTTTAAAAGAAACATCTTTAAAATACTTCTTACCACAAAAGCGAACTTATGACATATGTATCAATTTTAGTTTACCTTGAAATTTAAAAAGCTAAAGCAATGCTTTAAAAAAATTGTTAGACTCATCTAGTCTTTTAGGAAAAAATCCTACTTAATGCTTATTCACGGTATTATTATCAGAAAATTGCCATTGATTTCCCTATGTAAATTACAAGAGGACCTTGAATGAGTCCTGAGAAAATGGCTTTTTTATTCTGTTCTCTGGAAGAAAAAAGATAAATTGTTCAGGTGATTTATATTTGATTTATTTTTTTTTAATATTTTTGTTCAACAGTTTCTTCTCTAAGGCTAACAATGTTTTTTTAATGTCAAAATGAGATCTTTTTAAAGAGAAGCTAAATTTTTCATGGTATTACAGTCAGCTCCAAAAAAACTTTTCTCTCATAAACGTGGTGTTATTTGTATCCATTTACCATGATTCTATTAATTTATTGAATTAACTGAATTTATTAAAAAATTACAAACTTTTCTTGCCTTAATACAAAACATTTTCTACTTAATTACCTAGAGAGTGATTATTTGCATTACAAAAGAATTCTTTAGTTTATCATCCCTTTAAACCTATGAAATAGGAATGCCAAAGTAAGTTAATATACTTCTCTGTGATCTTCCATAATCAGGAATTTAAATTATGTCCATAACCTATTCACTTTTATTTTAATATGAATACATTAGGAAAATATTTGAAATAAATATTTCAAAGTGATTATGAGGATTAGGTTGAATTCAAATCTTTTTTTCTGATTGGATAAAATTAATCAAATTTAGAAATACCAATGTGAAACTTATGAATTTGTACAATCTGTGATTGATGGAAATAAGGACATACTTTCTTTGTTCCTAATGGTTATATAATGTACTGTTTTACTTAGTTTGAGAACAACCATGTATTAGCTTTACTTGACTGTTACCAGTAAGTGTGTCTGTTTCCTAAATGTGTCATCAGTAAATGTGTCTATTTCCTACACTTACTAATTTATGTAAAAGTGAAATACTACGTAGCAGAAAAAGAAGCACTGGCTTTTTAACCAAAATAAGCTCTGTAACATGGATGTATTTCTAGTACTGCCAAATAAAAAAGTGATGGTACTTCTTGCTGATGTATTCAATATTTTGGCACAATGCTTATATATTTGCCAGATAAGCCCTTTCCTACCACTTCTGAGTAAGGATTCAGTTATGTTTAGTCAAGCTGAGGGATGTTGCCTGGATTCCCCTGTACACTGAGAAGTTTCGCTGGATATAAAAGCAGTATTCTTGACTTGTAACATCTAACAAAGAGTTTATTTTAGAATAATTAGATTATGTATGGTATTGTTATGTATTTTAATCTATTAAATACAAGCTGAATTATATTACTTAATAAGCAAACTACAAATTTGAGTTGATTTTTTTCCTAATTAGGATTTAAGATTAGAGATAAAGTGAGAAACAAGATTAGCATCTCAGTCTCCTGTTTTCTGTGTCATTGACTCCATCCTTTTTTTTTTAGAGAGAGGAAGGAAAATGCATTTAAGGAAGGAAGAGGAGAAAGAAACATCTTTATTTTGGTGTTCGTTTTTGGTTTTTCACCCTGACTCTTGACCCCAGGTCCTTTGACTGCACAGTGGTCCACACACTAGCATCTCAGGTGCGTGAGCCACAAGGGCGCACATCAGCCATGTTCTTTGTTGTCTCATGCCTCCTGAATTTAATATTTTGTACTTTAAACATCTCTCTCAGAATTTTAATATACGTTTAAATACTTCTCTGCACACCCTAGTGGAGTAGTGGTTGGGTCGATTGTCTTAGAGGGAACATAAGGCCACGTACCCCTGGGTTTGAATCCCAGGTCCAGGGGGGAAGCAGTCAGTGTGAGCAACTAAATAAAAATAAAATAGAAAGTGTTTCTTCCTCCTCTCCTCCTCCTGCCTGTATCTTTCCTTTTAGAATTGTATGTGTGTGTGTGTACTTCTCTATGTAAGTATCTCAGTGTCCTATAGTTACACTATTTTTAGAGCTTTTCTGGAAATCTTTATAAACTCACTTGGTTTATCCACTGTCTTGCTTACTGTTCTTATACCACTTTTGACTTCTATTTTTATGTAGGTTTCTTCCTATACCTGTATTTTGTAACACATTACCCTGCTACTTCTCTTGATCTCTTCCTCTTCTTATGCTACTGATATCTTTGATCAGGCTGCACAGTTCTTTTGTTGCCGCGGTTCTTTTTTTTTTTTTTTTTCTGCATCTGAATAGTGAAAGCTTTTTTAAGTAACCTTCACTTTTGGGGTATAGAAGGACTGGATTCTAGTACAAGAGAAAAAGAAAAAGCAGACCTTCTTTCTATGGTACTTTTTATCTTTTACTTAAAAGCCACAGCAAAGCAACTGGTATATCAGATACCACCTAGGTCACCAGTTTGCTTTTAACAGTCTCTGAATGTGTGTCACAAAGCCTTTCCCAAAGTACATTTATGTATAGGAAATTACAGAACTTTTATAATTTGTTATGTTTGAAATAATACCAGAATATAGAGAAACACTTTGGTAATTGGAACCAGTTGAAATACATGATTTTTAGGACTTTGTTAATTCTTTTTTTTTTTTTTTTTTTTTTTAATAACTGGGAGAAATAGACCCAGGAACTATAAAAATAAATTAGTACTGAGTGTATTAGAAGATAATAATTTTTTTAAAAATAGGTTAAAGCAGGTATATTTGTCACCAGCTGTTACATAACAAGTGATCCCCCAAATTAGCAGCTTGAAACAACAAACATCTCAATTTCAGAGGACTGGGATGGTAGTTCAGACTGATCATCTCTCTTGAGACTGCAGTCACCTGAAGACTTGCTTAGAGCTGGATAATTTGCTTCCAAAATTTGCTCAATAACATGGGTCTTGTTGGGCACTTTAGATCCTTGTCATGTAGACCTTTTAAGAGAGCTGCCAGAGTATCTTCAAAACATGACAACAGGCTTCTCCAAGACTGAGAAATAGAAATGATAGAAAGACAGTATCTTTTGTAGCCTAGATTTGGAAATGATATGTGATGATTAATCATATTCTTTTTTTTTTTTTTTTTTTTTAAAGGGAAGGCGCAGGCAGGAGCAAAGGTGAGTAGGCAGGCAGGCAGGAAGAGAAGTGGAAGAAGAAGCATTTTATTTTATTTTTATTTCGTTGTTCACACTGATTGTTTCTCCCTTGACCCAGGACTTACACCCAGGAGTATGTATCCTTTTGTTCCTTCAGAGGTGATTGACCTAACTGTGCTACTCCACCAGGCTGTGCCATATTCTGTTGCCCACACAGACTAACTTGACAAAATGTGGGCGATTACATAACAAATGAATATTAGGTGGGATCATTTGGGGTCATCTTGGTGACTGGATACCACAGCAGAAAAGTAAAAGTTATACATACATAATGTAGGCATTTTAATCTTAAATGAATATGTACACATTCCTTGGCCAATTTTTTGAAGGAGGGTCAAGGCTTTTATTTGGAGTTTGGATCCACTTGATATTTTAAGGCATTTTAATTGTATAGACTTTCATCTGGGATTTCCAATTTCCTTTAAAGGAGATAAAATTTACATGAAAGCAATAGGTACTGAATCTCCCTAGATTTTTATAATTTTGTACCCAATTCTTTACATTTGTCTTCCCCACATCTAGATTGATGGTAATTTTTATAAGCTAATTTTCTTTATCAAGTCTTCAAAGCATTCACCTAAGCTTTTATCAAAAACAACTTTGTGTTTTATATTTCTTTTTATAATACTTAGGTAATTTCAATAACATTTAAGTGATATAATCAAGTTTAAGAATAAACCCAACTGATTCATGGCGAATATACAAGGAAGATTCATATACATTAGCATATCTTGGATTTCTAAAACTCCTCTCAAACGTAGAATGCCTAATACTGAGCTCCTGGTGACATCTGCCTAAACCTCCTTCTCCCAGTCTTCCCTATTCTGGTAAATGACAACTCCATTCCTCCAGTTACTTAGACCAAAGATTTCCTCACACCCCATATCCAATCTGTTACCAAAATCCTACCTGTTGTACCTTTTTTAATGTACCGAGAAGAAGAAAATTTGCCATGCATTTACTACCCTTACAGCTATCACTTTGGTCCAGGTTCCCACTACCTGCAGTCCTGATTATTTTGGAAGCCTAATTGGTCTCCCCATTTCATTTACTGTTTTTATAGCACATCACCCAGAATGAACATTGAAAAGACAGATCCGATCATGTCAATACTTGTTCAGAATCTTCCAATAACTACCCATCTTACTCAGTAAAAGCCAGAGTCCTTACAATACTATGCAGAAACTGACCTCTAGACCCCACTCTACCTCCTATATTTCACCCTTTGCCTACTCAGTTTCACTGAGCACACAAGCATCTTTGCTCGTCCTAGGACATGTCAGATAGGATTCTTCTCGGAGCTGTTGTCCCTCTCCCTAGACTCTCTTCCCCCAGATAGTTCATCTCCAGATATTTATAGAAGCTCTCTGCTTCACTTTCCTCAAGACTTATATTCACATGAGTCTTACCCTGGCCACTCTATCTAAAACTAACATCCACCCACCCCATTCTCAGCATTCCTGACTTCGCTGCTCTGGTTTTACCCATACTGCATACAAGTAAGTACTACGTAGTTCATTTGCTTACTTGCCTGCCCGCTTCCACTGGAACTATGTTCCGGTGTCCACTGTTGATGTCAAGATGTTTCTATATTTGTGTTGTCACTCTTACAGCCTCAGTATCTAGAACTGAATATTTGTTGAATAAACAATGGACTGGTGAGACAAACAGCCCTTGCATGTTGTGAGTAGATGTCAGTTTTATCAAAAGAATGGAGAGCTTTGAGTGAATATCAGTTAAGAGCTTCTCTAAATGAGCAGAAATAAATGTATAATGATAAATTACAAAGTAAAAGGTGGAATAAGAGTTTATAACAGAGAGACTCAATACAGATCAGGGTGAAAGAAAGGCTTGTCTGAGAACGCAGTATTAAGCAAGCAGCAAAAGCATATTCTGGACCCTCACTGGTAACTCCTTCCTGGTCCACAGAAAGCTCAAGGACCTGGGTTGGGGGAGAGGAGGGTGAGGACAATCAACGGAACAGCTATAAACAAACAAACAAGTAAATGCTTCCTCCTCTCTCTTCCTGCCTGCCTACTTGTCTTCATTCCTGCCTGCTTTCTACCCCTAAAATACTACTACTAAATAAAAGCATATGTTGAAGTTAGGTGGGAAAAGAGGATCATGCAGAGGGAATAGTTTGGGCAAAGATAAATGGGGGGAGACGGAGAACAACCATATGAACAACTTAATAAAATAGATAAATGCTTTTCCTCTCTTCCTACCTGCCTGTCTGCTTGCCTTCATTCCTGCCTGCACCTTCAAGAAGGAAGGAAGGGACTGAGGGAGGGAGGGAGGGAGGGAGGCAAAGAGGCAAATGGAAGGAGGAGGCGGGGTTGGGGAGGAATGGAGGGGGGATTTTTATTTCAGTTGTTTTTTTTTTGGTCTCCCCTCCCACCCCAGCCCCAGGTTAAGAAACTTCCCCTTGGGCTTTACATGGTCCATACACCAGCTGTGTCAGCTGCCTGCGCCACAAGGGGGCGCGCCGCTAGTTCAATTTTTTTTAATGAATGAATTTTTTGCATGCATTGAACATTTCCCCCACCTGAAAAATACCCTCCCCAAACATGAATATTTCAGTTCTTAGTATGGTTTGATGATGAATATAATTGACTGCTTGCTGATCCAAGCTGAAACAAAATCTACAGGTAATATAATATTCACAGAAAACTTTAATACAGGTTTAGGAAAGCCAAGAGATGATTTGCCTTCAATTAAGAAGAGGTTGAAAGATTATATGAAATCATTTACTTTTATTCCACCTTTCACTTCAAAGAACAGAGCCAAGAAAAGAACAACACACAGACGGCCCCCTGCTCTCACTAATAAAAGTTGGCTGAAGGGCAAGGCTTTGGGTAAAGATCAAGTAGTGATTTAGCTTCTGATTAGAAACGAGGACGGGTAGAGTAGCTGAGAAAAGCGGGCCCAGAGCATACGGGCAGTGGGGTTTGGGGAAACCAGCTCCAGCCTGTTCATGAATCCCTTTCCATCCAGGCTCACTGCTTTCCCACGGGGTAGGCAGCCTCTTTTGCTCAGACCCAGCCGGGAGGCCGAGACGGACCTAAGGCGAGGGGGTCAGTTCAGGGACCCAGAGCCAGGCGACAGGCAGGTTCTGGTGGAAAGTTGGCAGCCGCCGTCCCCACATCCCGCCAGCCTTCCCCCTGGTCTCTCCACGCCTCTCCCGGCGACACGGCGGAGGTGGGGGTTGGGGAACTGGCCTTGTGTTTTGGAACAGCTGCAGCCGGCGCTGGGCCCGCCTGGAATGCGGGAACAGGCTGCGCACCAGGACTTTTATGGAAACTTGCTGCTGGAGACGGCAGCGGCGGCAGCCAGAGGGCTCCTAGGGGCTGGAGCAGCAGCAGCAACGGCAGCCGGAGCGCCCAGACCCTTGCCCACACCCAGGCGCAGGACGCACTCAGCCGCTCTGCGCGCAACAAGGACAGTCACTTGTCGCAGGCCTTTGGCAGGTGAGAGGAGTCGGGGAAACTGGGCCGGGGACGGTGGAGACCGAGCTGTCGGGTCGCCCCTCGGGGGCGGGGACAGAGGCTGCCGGGCACGCTCCCGGCGCCGCGGCCCCCGGACCAGCTCCCCGCCGCAGCGGAGCGCGCCAGGCTCCATCCAGCTGTGGATACGCGCTGGACGCGGTCCGAGCGATCAGACCTCAGAGCCGGTCCTGCCGGCTCCGCTGAGTGGGGACCCGGCCCGCCTCTCTGACTGTCGGTTAACCCGCCTCCAGCATCTGGTTGTGATTTTCTTGCCCTGCTCCCGTTTCTGCTCCGCTTGCGCCCTGTCGGTTGAGTTTTGGGTGATCGCTTTCCTGCAGGGTAAGAGCTCTGCGTGAGCGGAGTGGACGCCAATCCTTAAAGTTCAGCGCTGACCCCTACTACATGCCCCCGCGCTATCGCCTTCTCCGTCTTCAGGGCCTGTTATTCTTTGGAAAATCAATCCCGACCTGTCCCTGTGGAGGCTAGGGAGTGAAATGTGATTTAACAGCCTATTAACTACCCCTCCCACCAAACTACTTTTTCTTTATTCTGTCTGAAGTGCGTTGTTGGGGGTTGTGCATCTAGGGCTGGAAGCTGGAGTAAGAGTCAACTCTTGAGAACTCCCTTGTCTATATTCTCCTTGAAAACGCTCAGACATTCCAACTGTTTGTGAAACTGTGAAACGC